>JASANA010000472.1:0-32083 GCA_030248095.1 Ptycholaimellus sp. GST1_10
CATTTGCCTCCTACTTCTTCTTTTCCTTATGTATTTATTATACCTTAAAGATCCTGGCTGTGGCCACAGCGCTGAGCGAAAGCAACTCCGATCCTGTGCTCGTGCATCGCTTTGCCAACGGCGCCAATCCAAAGGTGCACCTTTCTTTCGAAATTCTTTCTGCCCTACTTCCACAAAAGTTCTAAATGAGCTTTGTACACAGGCCTTGGACCAGGCGCTGAAAAAGCTGAAAAACCCGGCGGCGATGGTGCTCAGTGTGGACGAGGAGGCGGGCAGAGTGACCGCACTTGCCGCCGTCTCCAAGGCTAGCCCTCTTCCCCATCTCATCAAAACCCCCGTGAGTCATGAGCGAAGATTTGAGGACATGGTGGGGAAGGGGCTGAAAGCTTCGGAGTGGGTGGCGTCGGTGGCGCCTGCACTGGGCGGCAAGGGCGGGGGGAAGGAGACGAGTGCCCAAGCCAGTGGCCCCAATGTTGCCGCCGTCGACCAAGTCATTGCCCTAGCCGCGGACTTCGCCAAATCCAAGCTCGGCTCCTAGCCTCGTCCAAATGAGCCGTCTAGGGGTTCAGCTGGTGATTGCTTTGTGAGCAAAGATTGTTGATTTTCTGTTTCTGCCTGGCTGCGTTGAATTTGTGGGTGATAATAAGAAAAGATGGTGGTGCAGGTCTAGGGAGTTGCAGACAACATAAGCACCATAGAAATGTGGGAATGAAAAAATAGTCAAAATTGCTGCTATGGGCTGTCAAAGTCTTGCATCAGTTCTTCCAGCAGGAACCTCAACCTCCAGACCGTCCAGCTCTCTTCGCAGGACGATCTGACAGCCGAGACGAGACCTCAAGGACCTAATCTTAGTTGACTGCTCAAAATTGCGAAAAAGGTGAAACGTGTCGGTGAGGGCATAGGCGAGGTCCAGCATGTCTAGCTCCTCCTCTAGTGGCGGATCGGAATCCTGCAGTGTGTCGAAGTCCGCATTTTTCAGCACGCAGTGGCACGTGGAGCAGGCCAAGGTGCCTTCGCAGGCACCAAATCTTCAAAGCCATTATTTCTGTTTGGAAAGCATGAGTGGAGTGGGCCCAGAAACCCGTCAAGAGGAATGTCTCGATCCACGACGACATCCAGAAGGGAATCCCCGTCCTTCCCGTACGTTTTGTACGCTGTCCCATCGCAGTGGAATGTCACCTGTATTCTACAATTGACCGCTTTTTTCTTAGCAGCTGCAATAAGTCAGGAGAGGAGTAAACCTGTCCTCTGGTTTGATAAGACCTGGCTTGCTAGCGGATGGGTCTATAGTTTTTGGTCTTCGCTGCTGGGCCCAGAGGAGACTGGGTTTTTCTGGGCATATATTCTCTGACAATCGGCCACGGCCTAGCTTTCCCAAAGCCGTGAGGCCCCGCAGACTTCTTCTGAGCAACATTTTCAGGTCAACTAAATGCCGTAAAGTAGGCAAGTAATGGTTGAGGTGAGAGAACTGCGCAAAGAGGATGCCGGGCGTAGTTTAGTGATGGTTAATGAGTGGAGTCCCTGAGCATCAAAAATGACGGGGCTGGGTGGAGGTGGAGGTGTATAGTGCAACGTGTCCGCCTGGCCAACCGTCAAGTCTACATCTGCCTGGGCAGTCGTGGCAAGCTACTCACACACTCTCCACCCACTCAATCCTCTCCCACTCTCACCACCTGCCCTGAGCCAATTTCGGATGCGAGACATGAGCACCAACCAGATGGACCTCTCCAACTTTGTCATCATCAAAGCTCGCCTCGGCGACGAAGTCCGCAAAGTTGCCATTCAGGTACTCACTCACTTCACCCCTCCCATCTCTCTCACAAACGTTTGCACTGCAGAACTTTTACATAACTTGAGACGAGCTGCTGCTGATGCTGCAGCGGATCTTCAAGGGCCAGCTGAGCTCCACGGACGCGTTTGGTCTCAAGTACTGGGATGACAAGGACTACCTCATCACCATCGCAGAGGACCAGGCCCTCTCCTTCGCCATACGCTCCAACCCCTGCCTCCACCTCTACGTCAGCCTGAGCGGGAAGGCTGAGCCCTGGAGGTGGAGAAGCTCCGCGACGAGCTCGCATGCATCTGCGACTGCGCCAATCGCCTCCTTGACTCCCTGGCTGCTGCCCAGCCCTCTCCGCCCACCATCAACGGCCATCTGGAGGCCGCGGAGCCGGAGCCCGTCGCTCCAAAGCCCACCCCGCCCCTCTCCGCCCCCGCCCCCCAGCTGGAGGAGTTCGACCCGCTCCAGAGCCAGCCAGCTCAGCTCCCACCATCCCCCCAGGTCCCCCCATCACCCATGGCGCCGCCCTCCATCCCCGACCACTCACAGCCGCCCTCCGTCTATGGCATGGGCGGACCGCAGGAGGCCTCGCGCCCCGACACTCCCTCCAGCCAGCAGTCCAACCGCCAGCTCGACTCCAGCCTCAACGTCAGCAACGCCGCCTTCCAACCCCCGCCGCCCGCCGACAACGTCGCCACCATCACCCCGACCCTACACCAGCAGGTCAACGCCGCCCCACCGTCCACACTCAACGGACCCCCAATGCCCCCCAACGCATTCCCGCCCGCTCCTCCACCGGCGGCGCCCGCGGCGGCACCTCCGCCCATGCCTACGCCACCCAGCGCCCAGCAGTACGCCGCACCTGCTCCTCCACCGCCGTCCAGCCAGGCTTTCGGTCCGCCGCCCACGGCCGCTGCTGCATTCGCCCCTCCACCCACCTCCATGCCTCAGCCGCCACCCGCCAGCGCTGCCGCCACTCCACCCGCTCCAGCGCCGCCCACTCTACCACCAGCTTCCTATGCTCAGCACCCTCAGCCTCCCTCCAATCCTCCTGGTTCCCTGTCCAGCCAAACAAGCTCCGAAATATCTGATCCATGGCAATGATTGAGGCATGTACGGGAAGCCGGCGGGAATGACTGGCTACCCGGGAGCTCCTCAGATGGACGGAGGGATGGGCGGGCCGCGCTACGCCCCACCCCCACCCTCCTACGCCCCACCGCCGCCGTCCATGGACTCCGGGGCTCCTGCTCCGCCGCCCACCTCCTACGCTCCACCACCGCCCACTGCTTCAGCTGGACCTCCTCCTGGTCTCTCCTTCTACTCTCCCCAAAGTAGCCTGCAAACGTGGCCTGGGAGCAGGAGCATACGGAGCTCCGCCGACGGGGCCGCCGCCGATGGGACCGCCGCCGATGGCTGCCATGGGCGGGGCTGGAGGGAATCCATTCGCCCGCGGTCCGCCCGGCTCCTATCCACGACCCTCATTCTATCCGCCCACCCAGTGATCCCATTCCCTCTCCCTGCCTCTCTTCACATAGCAACCCACACTCCTCCTATTCTATCTCGCGCAATAGTCGCACATACGATGCCATGCGCTACGGATTTACTTAGGCTTTTTTAATTTTTTAAGAAAAGCCTGCGAGGAGAGAATAGGAATGATTTCTTGTTTTAGAACATTCTCGTTGCTTTTTCGACGTGCTGTTTACTGCTTCAGTCGTGCGTCATATTTATATCATTTTTTGGGCATCATTTCATTGGGCCTGGGACTATGAAAAAAACGATTGTTGTCTTAATTCATACATTCAAAAAGTAATAATAATTTTAATATTAGATCCAATATGTTACCATCGGCAAGCCGCCAATTGGTCTCCTCTTTCCAAAAAACTGCGATTGCCCTGGAGAAAAAAGCCAAGGAAAAACATTGCATTCTAGTGGAATCTGCTGCTGACAGTTGCATTTTGTTTTTTTCGCGCGTTCGGTCTCTTTCCATGCGCGCCAAAAAACAAAAACTGCAGATGACGCAGCAGATTACCAGCTAGTAGAAATTGTATTTCCTTGACTTTTTACTCAAGGCAATCTGCAAAAATTGGAGAAAAAGAGACCCACATTTGGCCTGCCGATGGTACCAGATATTTCTTCCACTTTTAAAATAAAATAAAATGTATGAATACAAATTTTATATTGTTGGTTATATATTTAGTAAGGATTTTCTTAGACAAATAAATTAATGATAAATAAACTTATTTAAAAAATATACAAAAAGAAAATTTCGAAAATGAATAATAGAATGCAAATTTATTGGCAAACAAACAAATTTTTGAGAAATCTTCATTGCTCATACTCAGGCCAATCGATTTTTGGGAGAGAATTATCCTGCCGATGGTACCAGTTATTTTCTCAACTTTAAATACACAAAAATTAAAATTTTAAAAAACATATATACAGAGGCGAAAAAATATAGAAAGGCAAAAAAACTTTGCACTGGTGAGGATTCGAACAAGCCCAAGCCCTCACTAGGTTAGGGGCAATCGACCAAACCACTCGACCACTGAGCCTTTTGAATCTATTGTTCTAATTAAGTCTTAATTAATATGGACATCTAACGCCTAGCCATGCCCAAGTCTACCCTTTACCGTTGACCAATTGAATACCTACTATGGTCGATTGAGCCAGATGCGGAGGAGTAGTAGTGGTAGGAGGAGGAGGAGGAGTTCGGACAAATGGTTTTGAGTGATTTTCTCCTTGTGTTCTGCCTTTTTTAGCCGATTTTTCGCGAGTTTTGGTCAATTTGATGGTGCCCTTTCCAATGCAAAAAGAATTAGAACGATTCGACCTTTTCTATGAAGCACAAAAATCCTGATCAATTTTAAGATCTAGCAATAACCCTCAAAACATACACCTGGGTCGAAAAGAGAGGCTGGGCGCTGACACTTCGCTAAGCTCCGTTCGCGCCAGCCCAATATGTTATATCTGGTACCATTCGCAAGGCCAAGTAAAGCTCTTTTCTCCCAAAAAATCGACTGCCTCAGTATAAAGCCAAAGAAATTTTCCTAACTAATCAACCGAATCTGCTTGTGGGGCATTTGCATTTTCGTTTTTCGCGCGCAGTTTTATGACTCTTTTCATGCGCGCTCAAACAAAATACAGATGAAACAGCAGATTCCATTAGAAGTAGGAAAATTTCTTTGGCTTTATACTCGTGGTAGTCTCGATCTTTTGGGAGAAAAGAGCTTTACTTTCTGCTTGCCGATGGAACCAAATATTTCTTTAACTTTAAATATACAAAAATTAAATTATGTCAATTTATGTAATTTCAGTTCTTTATTGTTGTTTATATTTTAAGTTAAAATTTTTTAGATAGATAAATAAAAAACAAAATAATAAATAAGGGAAAAGAAGTAGCAGTAGGATAATGGAGAAGTGACCTCTTGGGTAATGCGAGCTTTGAATTGCTTGTCGACGTCGTCCAGCTGCTTCTTTCCTCCTTTGAGAAGTGTTCGCAGGGCGTCTTTCTCGTGATACGCAATCACAGCACCGTTGATGTCCTACGCAATTCACCATTTACCAAAAACTATGCAACCACCTCATAGGAGCTTGCAACCTCAGTGAGCTCCTGTATCTTCTTGGCAAGGCTCTTGGTTTGATTTCGGTCCTCCTTGTTGCTTTCCACAAGTTTGAGCAACTGAAAAACCAGAGCCTTATCCAAGCCGTGTCTGCATCATACTGGCATTGACAACCTCTTGGGTCTTCGTGGCGAGAGTTGATTGTCGATGAATGGCTGGTTGGCGTCAGTGCCGGTGATGGCCTGAATGCGACGTATGCCCTTGGCTATAGCCTCCTCGGAGATGATGACGAAGGGGCCCACGTCTCCCCGTTCAGCACGTGCCTTCAAGCCCCTATCTAGCTGCAGGGCTTCCCTAAGGGCTGGGTGAGAAAGGAGGGAACGTGCCGCCGCAGAACTCGACGGAGGTCTGGCCGGCAGCGGGTCCGTCGGGGTCCTGGAGGAGGTCGGGGACGCGGGGTCCGATGGAGACGACGCGGACGGGGTCCGGGTAGGTCTCCTCGAACACCGCCCGCAGCCCCTGCACCGCCTTTGCCTCCGCCAGCGGAGCATCTGCCGCGTGGCCTCCAGCTTCCTATCCACCAGCTCCTACAATCACACTACTTCTCTGAATCACACTATTTCTTTACTTCTTCCTATTTCCCCAGCACAGGGGATTGAGGTGACCTGCGAAAATTGTTGAGCTTTGGCGACTTGCTGGATGGTCATGGCTGCTCTGGCGGTGAAATCGAAGCGCAAACGCTCCGGAGCTACCAGACTCCCCTAATGATCATTTCAACTCTCAGCAGAAACGAATGGAATCATTGATTGAAGTAAAGGGTCGAACCTTTGATCCGCCTGTCCCAGGACCTGGCGCAGGCCGAAATTGAGGATGTGTGTCCCCGTGTGATTCTTCATCACCCGCTCTCGCCGCTCCTGACGATCCCATCCTTTTTTATAGTCCAAATAGCGCCAGGTCTGATAGCACCATGTCAACGACGCAGCGAAGTTTGTCACCCATGCGAATGCAGCCTTCCAGATTGCTCCACATGGCCCACGTAGCCCCCGCGAATCTGGACATCCTTCACCGTCAACTCCGTCTCCTCATCGCCTAGATCACCATCCCCTGCTCAAAGAGGATATGAAATAGTTGATAGAAACGCTGGCTAGCCTTCTTTGACGAGGAATCCGGTGTCGTAGATCTGGCCGCCCTGCTCGCCGTAGAAGGAGCTCCTGTCCAGCAGCACTGTCCCCGACTCCCCCGAGCTCAGCGCCTCCACAAACTCTCCGCCCTTCCGGATGCCCACCACCGTCCCCACGCACGGCTCCAACTCTCAAACATCAGCCTTCTCTCTCCCAGACTCCATAGTTTGCCAATTTGTGAGCACTGTAGAGGGCATGCGGTGCGGGTTGAGCTGCCGGCCGGTAGGCGTTCTTGGGGCTGTCGTCGGTGGGTGGGAGGCCGCGGTCGCGGAGGCTCATGATGGCGTGCACGTCCAAGTCCACGGCCAAGCCGCCGCTGCTCGTCTTCCCGGCACTCAGGGCCTGGGCAGTCTCTCGAGCCGCCGCGAATCCCTCCACGTCCCCGTGCAGCCCGCTCCTCCGCCATCAGCTGGGTCAGGTCCACCGGGAAGCCATAGGTGTCGTACAGACGCCAGGCCACGTCCCCTTTCAGCCCCTCTTTGCATAGCTAGGGCAGCGGAGAGGAAGCAGAAGGGAAGTGTGCCTGGGAGTGCGGGTGGTGCTGTGTGGGAGTTTGGCCGATGGCGCGGGCGAGCAGGCGATGGCCGCGGGAGAGGGTCTTGAGGAACTGCTCCTCCTCGTCGTTGATGATCTCGGCCACGATTGGGGTACCTTCACCAGCTCCGGGAACACGCAGCCCAGCGAGGCGTTCACCCACCGGCACCAGCTCCGCCATCAAACTCAGGAACAGGAGTCTACTAATGCTGAAATGGGTAAAGAAGAAAAAGGAACCCTGGCTGTGCACCGAGCTTCTCCTTAGCGTAGCGAACGGCGCGACGCAGGATGCGACGCAGGACATAGCCACGCCCTGAGGCGTCCGGACGACCGCCATCGGAGAGGGCAATGCAGAGCGTTCGCACGTGATCCGCCACCACCCGGTAGGCCATATCCACCCCGTCCAAATCTTCTGCGCCGATCTTCCCAGTGTACGCCCGGCATCCCGTCTTCTGTACACTGGCTAGGTATATGCCTTGATTTGGGAAGAGCAAAAGGGGAACCTCTTTGATGGCGGAGAAAATGTGAGTGAAGAGTTCGGTGTCGTAGTTGGACTGGTAGCCCTGGATGACGGAGGCCAGGCGCTCCAGACCCAGACCGCAGTCGATGTGCTTCCTTGGCAGTGGGCGCAGCGATTTGTCCTGCTCTCTGCAAGTCTTGCGGTCAATTCTTTCCAATTCCGGACGCGAGGTAGCTGGAGGGTAACCGATTGAACTGAATGAATACGAGGTTCCAGATCTCGACGACCATGGGGTCGTCGGCGTTGACGAGGTGGGCAGCGTCCCGTCCGCCGATGCGATCGTAGTGGATCTCGGAGCAGGGGCCGCAGGGGCCCGTCTCCCCCATCTCCCAGAAGTTGTCCTTCATCCCGAACGGCAGCACTCGCTCCGACGGCACGCCCAGACTCTGCCACAGCTCCCGACACTCCTCGTCCGCCGCCAGCCCAGCAGAGGCGTCCCCGCCGAAGTAGGAGACGTAGAGACGCTCCTTCGGCAGCTTCAGCTCCTCCGTCAGCCACTCCCAAGCCCAGGTGCACACCTGAGCAGGGAATGAGTCTTTGCAGCCTGCTTGATGGCAGTGAAAGGGATTTGCCTCTTTTTGAAGTAGTCGCCAAAGCTCCAGTTGCCCAGCATCTCGAAGAAGGTGTGAGGGTAGAGATCCTTGCCGACGTCGTCCAGGTCGTTGTGCTTCCCGCCCGCCCGAATGCACTTCTGGCTGTTCGCAGCCCGTACCAGCTTGCCCAGCTCTGAGCCAGGTCTTGCCGTGCCCACGAAGATCGGCTTGAACTGCAAGCAACTCCAACTGGCTGCCTAAGGGCTGTAAAGTGATGAGGGAAATGAAGGAAACCTGGTTCATGCCCGCATTGGTGAAGAGGAGCGTAGGATCATCGTAGGGTATGACGGAGTTGGAGTGGTAGTAGGTGTGTGCACGCTTCTGGCAAAAGTAGTCCAAGAAGGCCTGTCGGATTTCGTTGACGCTTTTGAACGGAATTCCATCACTCTTCCCGTTCCTAGTGGTATTGCAGATGGAGGTGAAAGTGGGAAGTGGAGTGGCTGACTGAATGCCGTTGCTCATTCCTAGACGGAGCTCCACCTGGTCGATCTTCTGTGACAAGTCCTTGGCGGCCGACTCTATACCTAAGAAGTATGGGACTATTTTGTTTTTTAGAACATCTTTTAGGTTAAATATGTCACGAAATATAAACTGAAAAAAGTAAGGGTTTTTTAACGTGATGCAATTACTTGCAATGCCTGCGGGCCTTTACAAACCCAAATCGTCTGCACTTGATCCTCGCAATGAAATTGATGCGCACACCTTTTAGACTGGCGCCTAGCGTGGACAGCATTCCCTGCTCCATTGCCTCCAGCCCGTCTCAAAGGAAGGAAGATGAGAAAAAGAGAGATGGGCGAACTGCCTGTCAAGGTTCAGTCCGACCTCCCAGTCTCCCCTGAATGAGGCTGAGTCTAGCGCAATCCTATGCGCACTTTCCTCCTCACCTCTCTGCTTCCCTATCCCATACTTTCTCAATCAACAAATCCTAGGCAGCAAGCCAGGCAATGCCTGACACACGCTCACGGCAGAGTTCGGCCGCTTCCCTGCGCCGCCGCGACGATGCCGGCCGCTTCTCCAACTCATCCACACTCAGCCAGCCGTCTTCCTCCGCCAGCAAGGACAGCAACTCTCCTAGGAAAGCCCTGGCCTTCTCCTCGCCTAAGAAGTCGTCCAGTTCCGGAAGCCTGAAGAGGACACCACAGCCGCAGAAGGCCGCCAGCTCGCCCAAGAAGGTCAAGGCATCGGCCAGCCAGGAGGAGAAACCTGAGCCACTGCCTACACGACGCTGCATAGTTCACAACTCCAGCGGGATCTTCCGCCCAGCCCCGCCTCATGTGTCGGCACTCGCCGCTCACAAGGCATTGCTGCTTCATCCGCTTCTCCTTTTTATTCTTTCATTTCAAAGCTCTAGCAGGCGTCCAATCTGCTGGCAGTGGCCAGATACACGGATGAGAAGAGGGAGAGAAACGGTTTCATTTCCTTCTTTCATCCCGTAGCTCATTGAGATAGGATTGGGCTTGTAGCATCGTCTCTTCCTGGATCGAGCTCTACAACTATCATCTAAGCCAACCAAAGCGGCAGCCTTGTGCCTCGTTTGGTATGGCTGGCTTTGTTGGCGAATAGAGCTTGTGGAATGGTTGGCTTGAAGGTGCTTGGTCGTGGCTCGGTGATAGGGGTAGAGCCTAGCCTGGCTCAACTCCCGGGGCTGGAGTGGTATGCGTGGAAAGCGATGGACGAGCCTTGTTGCACCTCCCCTCTGCCCCACTCTTCCCTCGACCTCTTCAAGTTTTCACTCATCATCCTTGGCTGCTACATCATCGTTGAGAGCTTGGCCTTTGAGGTGGCTGCTTCTCCAGCTCTGGGCCATCGCCTCTTCCCCTGGCAAAGCTGACGAGCTAGTGGTTAGCCCGCATCTTCCATATTTATTTCCCTCTGACGATTAAAGGTTACCTGCTTGAAGACATGCTCGGAGGATGGCAGCTCTCTACTTTCTCACCTACGATGGGCGGCAGCTAACAGTGGAAAAGACCTTCCGTGGTGTGGCTGGTACGCGAATTTTCAATCCCTTTTTGTAAATGAATGTAGCATAATCTTATGGGCAGAGTCGCGAATCCTTAGCGTCCTGTGGCTGGACAAAGATCTGATAGCAGCTGGAAGCATGGGCACCATTCATCTCCTCAAGGTCACCTCTACAATATAATTTTTCAAACTTTGGCTAACTCCTAGAACCCCCCCCCCCCCCAAAAATATACACCCCCCCGAAGAATAACACCCCCCCCCCCCCGAAGATATACACCCCCCCCGAAGGGTACTATATTGAAAATTTTTTTATTGCCTTAACATACTTCTCTGTACATATGTCGAAATTTAAACTCACGGAATTTTCATGTAGATGATTAAATACCTACTTTTTACTCCTAAGCAACTAGTAGGTACTGCCACAGTATTCACCATGGCTCCTAAGCAACTAGTAGGTACTGCCACAGTATGGACCATGGCTCCTAAGCAACTATGGGTGGTACTGCCACAGTATACGCGCATTTTGACTAAGCCTAAGGGGTTGCCGTAAACAGTATCCTAGTACTACTCCTGGTAGTAGGCAGACTAACTAGTAAAAAGTAGGTATATAGTTGTTTATATAAAAATTCCGTGAGTTTAAATTTCGAGATATGTAAAGAGAAGTATGTTAAGGCAATAAAAAAATTTTCAATATAGTACCCTTCGGGGGGGGGGGGGGGGGGTGTATATCTTCGGGGGGGGGGGGGGGTGTACATCTTCGGGGGGGGGGGGGGGGGGGTTCTAGGAGCCAGCCCAAACTTTTTCAACACTTTTCCTTGCAGAGCCACAGCAAGCGAGCTATTCAAACGATGCGCGTGGACGCTTCCAACGTCGCTGTCTGGTCTTTGGCCATCAATCCGCAGGAGTCTTCCATCCCTTCCCCCATCTCTTCGCTTCCACTTCCAACCCTGTTCTTCTACTTCCAGCAGCAACTGCCTCATCGCCGGGGACCCCCAGCGGCTGCGTCTCCTTCTGGGACCTCCTACAAGGCACACGCACTCACGTCAGCCCCTCCTCAAATCTCTCCCTCTGCCAGGAGAAGACAAGGAAGAAGCTTTTGCAGAAGGCGGTGGTGGGACGGGGCGCTGACGTGCTGGCGGTGGCGGCCTGGGTGACGTGGCAGGGCGGGGTGGAGGTGTGCGCTGGTGGAGTGGAGCCGCGACTGGAGATCCTGGCCGGGGGCGGGGAGGGCCAGCCCTGGACTGCCTCCTGGAAGCGCAGTCTCCACACTCACGACGTCCGAGCCATCCTCCACCTTCAGGGTCCATGGATTGCCTCGGCAGGCCTGGACACCGCCCTGGCCTTCTCCAAGTTCCCGCCCAAAGTCCAGCGCATCCTCCCGCCCTTCTTCCCCGTTCCTTGCCTTTCTTACGCTTCCTATTTTCAGAGATCTCTTGGCAAAGAAACGGTTGAAGGGGGACGGGCGCTGTAGGCTGATGAAGGGTGGAAAGGGGCGGAGGGTGATGGTGGTAGAGCCGCGGAGTGTGGAAGTGTGGGAGGCGGGGGTAGTTTCGGAGGAGAGCAAGGGTGGGGCGGAGGTGAAGCTGGCCAGTAGGCCGCAGCGTGGGCTGAGCATGAGCTTCAAGCGTCCGTTGACGGCCGTGGATGTTGTGGACGGGCTGCTTGGCGTCTCAGACACAGAGCAGAGCAAGTTCTTCCGATTCGCCGACACTTTCCAGCTGATTCCATGCGGTTGTGGCAGGAAAACAATGAATTTGAAAGTATTGGACAGGAAATGTGGTTTTAGGGGACACAGAAGAGCTGGCCAGTTGCCATGCGCTGAGTCTGGGCACAGAGGAGGCGGTGATAGCTCTGGACAACCTTCTTCTATCCCTTCACATCGCCACTACCGTTGCCAGGAAAGCCCAAATCGAGCTTCCAAGTATCAAGCATCTCCTCCCTTCCCCCCTTCTATTCATTTGCTTTTCCAGATGAGGATGGTGGGGTGATACGCTTGAGCAGAAGCTCTGGCGATCAACTGGCCTGCCTTACCTTCAGCGGTGCTGTCCATATTGTGAATCTGGAAACCTTCCTGGTCACTTTTCTCATCCACTGAAAAATACAAGGATGGAAGGCTGCATTTTTTTCAGCTGACAGAAAGCCTGAGAAACAGGGAATCAGGCGACAGGGCGATCGTGGACATGGCATGGCTGCAAGATTCTCTGCTGGTCTTGGAAGTCGGGGAGAGCGGTTCCGCAGTCCGCTTGGTTTCCACCTGCAGCCGATTGCGATCAAATGAAAAAGAACCAGTTTGTGCTAGATGGGGCAGAAGGAGGTGCTGCTAACGACATGCTGGCAGGCGAGTGGGTTGACGGTAGCTGAGAAGGCGCGTCGCCTGCTGCTAGCCGGCCAGGAGAACCTGCTATCCTTCAACCTCAGCAATGTTTGCTGCTGTTGGTGTCTAGAGGGGAGGAGAAAGAGAAGCGGCTGCAGGATTGGCTGGTGGAGGAGCGAGTGACGATGGATGGAGAGCGTGAGTTGGCGGCCGCAGACTGGCTGGATGATGAGGCGGGGTCGGCAATGTTGGTGAAGTGGGATAAGGCTGCTTTCGCTGCTCGTCTCCCACCAGCCTTGCCTTTGTCAACCTTTGCTCGTCGATGATGCTCTAGTCGAGCAGAAGCCAAGTTTTTTTTGCTATTTCCTGGCATTCGTTTTCAGTTGTTGCCAGAGATTTGTTCTGTATGGCTGGAGTAAACTCGTTTCGCCAAAGAAGCTTTTGCACATAGCAACAGAATTACGCAAAAAAACAATGTGCGATTGATACTTCAAGAATGCTTTATTCAATTTAGCCTATTTTCAAGGCAGCGTGATGTTATTTTCAAAAAGTGCACAAGTTTGTTTTGAGTTTTTTTTGAGTTTCTTTCTTTGAGTTTGAGTTTTAACTTTTCAAAAATTTTGAGCAAAAATAAAGCAATATGGCTGGACGAGGGCGAGGAGGTGGAGGAAGTATGCTCACGATTGCCAACGCCCTTGGTTTCCAAAGAGGCGATATGCCGCAATCCCAGGCTTCACCCTCTTTCTTCAGCAGATCAAATTGGATCAAATATATTGCAATGCAGATAGTGAGTGCTCCTCCTCCACTCTACCCTCCTCTGGCGACGCTTCCGCTGCCATTGGCAGCAGAGAATGCAGCAGCAGTGGAAGAAGGGGCCTATCACGCTGCCTTGTGCACAGCCTACGCCGAGTCCGCCTACCACATCCCTGCCCCTCCCCAAGGAGCCGCTCCCATACCCATCAAACGCTACACCGACAAATACAAAGCTCCCAGTCGACCGCCTTTCAAGCCCAGTGAGTAGACACTCCATGGCTGGCCCAATATATGTTGGATGGAATGGTGACTTGCAGAACTCTCCGTGGTTCCGGCTGAGCTGCTGTTCGGGAAGTGGGCCAAGAGTGCCAAGGCAGCGTCCAAGGGGGCAGGGAGCAGTGGGCCGGCGGCCAAACGAGCTCGCCGCGATCTCGACAGCCTCGCAGAATTGGAGAAGAAGGAATCGGATCCTGCCAACCCTGAGGAGGCTGCATCCGATGGTGCGCCTTCTTTCCGCCTCACATTGCCTAGATGAAAGAGCGTGAAGGGGGTAATAGGAGAGAAGGAGGGCGGCGAGGCTTCGGATGAAGAGGCTGGAGCTAAGAAGGCGGTGGAGGAGGAGGAGGCGGCGGTGGTCTCGGACGAAGACTATGCCGACGAGGGCAACGATTATGCCCAAAACTACTTTGACAACGGCGAAGCCTATGGCGCCGACGATTCCGGTGACAACATTGATGATGATAATACTTATTGACCTGGCATTGCACCTAATTTCCTTATTGATGTTCAGGTTCTAATTCATGCGATAAAAAGAGCTATTTTGAAAGGCAGAAACACATTCCAAAAAGCTCGAGAAAGCCGACGCAGTGAATCTCAGCCAAATCACAGAACATGACAAATCATAAAAAACCATATGATAGAATAGAATCATTCGGATGGCTCTTCATCCAGCCAGCATATCCGTCGGCGCTTCGGCATTGCCACAGCAGTTTCGTAGTGGTTGTCCGGAAGACTGCGAAGACTGACAAAGTCCAGCAGCCCCGGCGGCAGCACTGCACTCCGCTTCCTCAGCACCCGCCTTAGCGCCGGACTGGCCCTCACCGCCCTCCCCGCCGCCGCCTTCAGACTCACCGCTGCTGTCAGCTGTTCCAGGCCCTCCTCATCCTCTTCCCCCACCTCCTCTACGCATCGCGATGGCTTGTGCGGAGCATGGCGGAGGTAGGTGAGGAAGGGCTTGGGGCGGGACTGGTGGATGCGGCGCAGGTCAGGCCGACTCAAGGGCAGGCCGGCCTGGAGGAAGAAGTGGATGTCCAGCTGGGAGACGAAGGCGGTCTCAGCGTCCTGCAGCAGGCGTTGACGGAGACGGGCGGCGGCCTTGGGGAAGCGGAAGAGGTCGCCCTGACAGCGGACCATCTGGCGGAGGAAGGTGCTGAGGCCGTGGAGCCAGCGATGCTCCTGGAGTACGAGGTCGAAGAGGTCCGCGTCTGGCTGGCTCTGCCGGGGCTCCGCGCCGAAGTCCAGGAGAAGTTTGGCGAGGGACCAGTCCTGGCGGATGGCCTGCTGGAGGAGGGAGCCCAGGTGGCGGCTTTTCCAGTTGGGATCGGCGCCGCGCTGTAGGAGTAGGTGTAGGGCGTGGATGTTGCGGGAGGCGAGGGCGATGGCGGCGAAGGAGCGCTCCTCGGGGTCGTAGAGCTTGTCGTCGTCGCCGAGGAAGCCGAAGTCGGAGGGGAGCAGGCGCCAGTTGACGTCCAGGAAGCCGGAGTCCAGCAGGGCCTCCACCAGCTCAACCTCACCCATCTCGATCCCCATCTCCAGACACAGGCTCAGCTGAAAATGCAATGACTGCAGGTCAAGGGATGGAGGTGATGTTTAGGGGCAGGACCTGAAGTAGACAGGTGGTTGCGTAGGCGTTGAGGACGGGAGCGGTGTCCTCGGCGTCAGCTGAGCCCGCGAGCTCTAGTTTGGCGATGAGCCTTTGCGTGGCCTGTGCGGGCGATGCGTTGTCGCCGGAGAGGAAGCGTCGTCGTTGGACGCCCTGGGCTTCGCCGTGCAGTCGGAGGAACTGCAGAAGGGAAGGCAGGCGCTGACGCTGCGTGGCCAGATCTGTGGATGTGCTCCCAGTCAAGTCCATGCTTTGCTTGTGTTGATAGGTGTGAATGATATTTAGATAGTTATGAGCAATTTTCAATTGTTCCGACATAGGCACACTAGATCTAGGAAGATAAATGGATTAAGGCGATAAAAATCGCGGCGAATTAACGAGAATGTGTGCATTTTGAAGCAGTTAGCTATCCGACCTTCTAGCGAATGAAAAAGTGAACTTGTACCCACATTTTGCGCTTTGAAATGTCTCGAATAAGGGACGATTTAGCACATAGAGAACTTTAGCAGCCTATTGGAAATCTTGGTTTGCTGTGCTTGCGTTGGCTCCTAAGGACCTTTCCAGAATAAAACGAAACAACAAAGGTAAGAAAACATATCTGGTACCATCGGCAGGCCAAATTTGAGTCTCTTTTCTCCAAAATTTGCAACTGCCTCGAGTAAAAAGTTAAGGAAATACAAATTCTACAAGTGGAATCTGCTGCTTGGACAGTTGCATTTTGTTTTTGGCGCGCAGTTCAGTGTCTCTTTCCATGCGCGCCCAAAAACAAAATGCAGATGACGCAGCAGATTCCACTAGTAGAATTTGTATTTCCTTAACTTTTTACTCGAGGCAGTTGCAAATTTTGGAGAAAAGAGACTCAAATTTGGCCTGCCGATGGTACCAGATATTTCTTCCACTTTTAATATAGTATATAATATGTAAATAAAATTTTTTATATTGTTGGTTATTTATTTAGTTAAGATTTTTTTAGATAATTAAATAAATACTAAATAAAAATAAAATATAATTTTATAAAAATGCAACAAAACGAAACGTTTCAAAAATGAAAAATACAATTGAAATTTATTGGTAAGTTAATATATTTTTCAGAAATTTTCTCATTGCAATCGATTTTCGGCGAAAAGAGCTATACTTTTGGCCTGCCGATGGTTCTCTACTTTAAATACATAAAAATATTTGTAAAATTTAGCTTTTACCTTTTTTAAGACACAAGAATGGTGCTTTTTTAGAAAATGGCAAAATTGTATTCATAAAAAAATGCCAAAATTTGTTTTGCATTGAGCCAGGTTCGAACCCAGCTCAGTTCGAACCAGGTCAGACGAACAAGCCACTTGACCACACAACCGATGATTCACTGTACACAATTGACCTATATTAACAAAATCCAATTACCATTGGACCTTGCCGATTGATGCCTTTAACACAGGCCGATTGAATACCTACTATCGTTCATTGAATAGATGCGGAGGAGGAGGAGGAGGAGAAGGAGAAGGAGAAGGAGAAGGAGAAGGAGAAGGAGAAGGAGAAGGAGAAGGAGAAGGAGAAGGAGAAGGAGAAGGAGAAGGAGAAGGAGAAGGAGAAGGAGAAGGAGAAGGAGAAGGAGAAGGAGAAGGAGAAGGAGAAGGAGAAGGAGAAGGAGAAGGAGAAGGAGAAGGAGAAGGAGAAGGAGAAGGAGAAGGAGAAGGAGAAGGAGAAGGAGAAGGAGAAGGAGAAGGAGAAGGAGAAGGAGAAGGAGAAGGAGAAGGAGAAGGAGAAGGAGAAGGAGAAGGAGAAGGAGAAGGAGAAGGAGAAGGAGAAGGAGAAGGAGAAGGAGAAGGAGAAGGAGAAGGAGAAGGAGAAGGAGAAGGAGAAGGAGAAGGAGAAGGAGAAGGAGAAGGAGAAGGAGAAGGAGAAGGAGAAGGAGAAGGAGAAGGAGAAGGAGAAGGAGAAGGAGAAGGAGAAGGAGAAGGAGAAGGAGAAGGAGAAGGAGAAGGAGAAGGAGAAGGAGAAGGAGAAGGAGAAGGAGAAGGAGAAGGAGAAGGAGAAGGAGAAGGAGAAGGAGAAGGAGAAGGAGAAGGAGAAGGAGAAGGAGAAGGAGAAGGAGAAGGAGAAGGAGAAGGAGAAGGAGAAGGAGAAGGAGAAGGAGAAGGAGAAGGAGAAGGAGAAGGAGAAGGAGAAGGAGAAGGAGAAGGAGAAGGAGAAGGAGAAGGAGGAGTTCGGACAAATGGTTTTGACCGATTTTCTAATGCTTGCTGCAACTTTTTGGCGATTTCTCGCGAGTTTTGGTCAATTAGATGATGCTCTTTCCAATGCAAAAAGAATCAGAACGATTGGATTCTTCTGTGAGGAGCAGGAGCCTTATCAAAATGGAGATCTAGCAATAACCCCGAAAACGTACACCTGGGTCGAAAAGAGGGGCTGGGCGCTGACGGTCGCTATGCTCCCTCGCGCCAGCCCAATAAGCTGGAATGTAAAGGATCACAATTGAAGGATGCGATATTTGATGCTCCGCGGTACCCTGTAGAGAAAGAGGGCCGTGACTCGGTAGGAGGGGCAAAATGAAAAGGAGAGACCGAGTGACGATCACTCGCCCGTCGTAGGAAAGGCTGGCGAAGGTCCAAGGATCCGCGTCGCTCCAGGCGCAGGTGTACACGCTCTCCTCATGCTCCTCCACTCGACGCAGCACACCATCCTCCAGCTCTCAACCCATACCCTCTTTTCCACTTCTGCTTCATTCTATTCTTCAAGCCAACTGGCGGCCTTATCCACGTCTTCCTCGGCGCTGTCGTCTAGGCAGGCGGGATAGGACTCGGAGGACAGCGAAGCCTTCAAGCACCCTTTTCCCTCTTCAAGAGCAATTGATGCTGATAGCCTGCTTGTTTTATACCTGGCAGTGAAGGAGCAGACGAGCATCGCTGCTGGAAGACAGCAGGAGCTGGTCATGGATGGGATTGTAGCGCAGGCACCACACCCTGCACACTGTCATTGCTGGGAGGTGGCTGGCGGTGGTTGAGGGAGGTAGGTTGACCAGTGGGAGTGTTCAGCGATAAGTTTAAGGGGTGCTGAGAGTTTGCGTGAGTCCCAGAATCGTATGCGGGAGTCGTCGCCGGCGCTGGCGAAGATGTACTGTCGATTGGGGTTGTAGTCCACGTCTCGCACTGCCGGCAGATGCGCCCCTTCCACTTTGTACGCTACCCTAGGGCACCAATCATTTCTCATCATCTCTTTCTCTGCTGGAGTAGTTAGGTGGGTTTGGGAAAACTGTTGGGGGGAGCGAATGTCGTAGGCGAGTAAGGCGGCGTCCTGGACGGCGAGGAAAACGTTGGATCCGTGGTGCGGATCCCATTTGCCCACCGAGAAGCGAGCGCCGCCAGTTTTCTGCTGTCCGCCGCCTCCTACTACCTAGATTTCGAGTGGAAAATCAGTTTTTGGATGAGCAACAAATTTTAAAAGGAGAGCCTTCATTTGCGCTCCCGAAGCATTGGAGTCAATGAGGGAGAATGCGGCATCGTGGAGGACAAAAGCCAGGTGCCCACCAGGCTGCCACTGAAAGCTGGAAAGAGAGAAGTAATATAGAAAGATAACGAGGTGAGGGAATCTGGGGGCGACCATCCGATGGAGGAGGGAGCTTTGTCTGGCTGGAAAAGGGTGCGGTGGTGGAGGGAGCGGGAGTCGGGAAGAGTTTCCTCCTCGTCCAGGCTCCAGATGGAGCAGCCCAGGCTCAGATTGTTACCAGTCACTGAAAGAAGGGCTACTCTTCCCAGCTTGCATTCAATTGGAGGTACGAGAGAAACCGGATGAGTAGGTGGTGGCGAGAAGTGAGGGGTCTGTTAGGGAAGGCGCTAGATGCCAAAGCTCTCCTTTCTCGTGCGCATAGGAGATCTTTCGCACCGCTCCGCTATCCTCCTCCACCTCTAGAAGGCATACCTGACAATTGACTTCCTTCTCAGATACAAAGTTGATATTTTGAATGAAGTAGCCTGGTTGGGTTCGCGAAGAGACTGCGTTCCGACGAAGAACTGAACTCGATCTGGCTCTGCAGTCACGCTGCACAATGTCCTAGCCTGCCAATCCAGCGCTGTTTTTTCGATTTCGGCTGATAATCAACGTGATAATTGAACGTGATAATCAAGGCCGTAAATGGTGCTGCTTTCTCCGTCCATGCGAAAGGCGATGAAGCATGGAAAAGCTTTGCTGCTGGCTTGGACCCCTTCCACGCATGCCTGAATCAGGACGCCGCCTCTCCAACTTCTGCCAGCCCCAAGAAACTGCGAGCTTCAGTCCCTGCGTCACGTGCGTTGACACTCCAAACCCTTTTCAGCTCCTTTGATGCCCAAGCTTGCCGTGTACTGCCAGCCTAGCTCTCTGATTTTGGAAGCCTTGCCCAGGGGTGGCCGATGTGGTTCGTGATGGAGCGGCTGCAAAGTGAATACGCTCAAAGCGAACGCCTCATGGACGCCATCAACCTCGCCGCCTCCCCCGCCCACCGCCAGTGGTCCGCCCGCGGCACCTGGGCCCTACCCGACCTCATCGCACAGGGCGCCGACCCCAACCGCCCACACGGACACATGCTCCCACTCCACGCCGCCGTCCTCACCGGCTACTGCCCTTCTGTTCGGTTGGCCTCCAGCACAACTCTCCCTTCACCAGATTCTGGAGAAGAGAGCTGGCTCTAGACAGCTGCTGGAGGCGGGAGCGTATGCGAATGCCCCTGACGGCTACGGACGCTATCCCCTGCACTACGCGGCGGAGAAGGAGCCCCGGGTCATCGCCTGCCTCCTGGAGGCCGGGGCGGAGGTGGACGCCCGCGATGCCCAGGCCAACACCGCCCTGCACTGGGCAGCCTACAAAGGCCTGGATGGCTGCATTCGCCTCCTTCTCGACGCTGGCTAGCATCTCATCATGGAGGATGATACCAGTATCTTTAACATGGAGGCTCAACTCGGGGGTAGCTGGGGAGGGGGCCCGGATTTGACCTTTTCAAAATTTGCAAATTGGCTTCATTCAAATGGCCATATCTCAGCCCCACTACAACCAAATTTGATGATCTTTTTTTTAAAACAAGTATATGGCGCAAAGCGCAATAGGTGACCGCGGAGCGCATCCTTTATATGATCCTTTTAACTCAAAAATCAAGTATGTGGTTTCTCAACCAATTTCAAAAGTAAGCACAGATTTAGAATCGACATATAAGACTAGTGAACATAAAAATCAAGTTTTCTGTGCAATTCTCAAGACTTCAGGTACTACAGTGCAAAAACCGCATATTGCAATTTTCCAACTTTATACCCAGAAAAGTAATGTTTAAATGCTTTGGGACCAGTTCCACCCCTCCAGATCTTCCTAAAATGTTATTACCCTTCAGCAAAAAAAAAGTTTGTCCAGATCCGTTGAGAATTCGCTATTTCTCAACATACCCCATTTTTCAAACTTTCTACCCAAAAAAGTAATGTTTCAAATGCTTTGGGACCAGTTCCACCCCTCCAGATCTTCCTAAAATGTTATTACCTTTCAGCAAAAAAAAAGTTTGTCCAAATCCGTTGAGAATTCGCTATTTCTCAACATACCCCATTTTTCAAACTTTCTACCCAAAAAAGTAATGTTTCAAATGCTCCGGGACCAGTTCCACCCCTCTAGATCTTCCTAAAATGTTATTACCTTCCAGCAAAAAAAAAAGTTTGTCGAAATCCATTGAGAATTCGCTATTTCTCAACATACCTCATTTTTCAAACGTTCTACCCAAAAAAGTAATGTTTCAAATGCTATGGGACCAGTTCCACCCCTCTAGATCTTCCTAAAATATTATTACCTTTCAGGGAAAAAAAAGTTTGTCAAAATCCGTTGAGAATTGAGCCTTTTACAGCATACCCCATTTTTCAACCTTTCTACCCAAAAAAGTAATGTTTCAAATGCTCAAATTCCGGGTCTACCCCTCCAGATCTTCCTAAAATAGCATTACCTTTCAGGAAAAAAAAAGTTTGTCCAAATCCGTTGAGAATTCGCCCGTGGACAGCATTTCCAGATACATATATATATATATACTAGTCATATAGGTCAGTGGCCGCGCTACGCGCGGCCACCTAATTTGTGGAGAAAATAGAGCCACATTTGTCTTGCGATGAAGTTAAAGTTAAAGATTAAGTTAAAGATAACCAGATAAAGTTAAAGTTATGTGACCAGTAATGCCCCTTCACATATTCCTTAAACATTATTATGTTATATAGAGCATAAGATCATAGCCATGTACACACTACATCATGGCCTTTCCAGCCACTACAGAGCATGACAGGATCAAAGATCACAAAAATGCTTGAGAAAATTTTAGGTCAATGCACATCATTCGCATAGCCTGCGCAATCGCTGACCCACCATTGCCTTGAAGAAATACTTGATTCATTCCAAATACATCAGACTCCTGGGTAGGCCAAAAATCGAAAAATTGGTATCAGTCAATCCATTTTTGACCGCGGAGCGGCCCGAAGGGCCGCTCCGCGGTCTATAGAGGTTACTGAACTTTTGTCCTCATGTGTATGTATATATATATATCTGGAAATGCTGGGAACGGGCGAATTCTCAACGGATTGGGACAAACTTTTTTTTTCCTGAAAGGTAATGCAATTTTAGGAAGATCTGGAGGGGTAGACCTGGTTTCCGAGCATATGAAACATTACTTATTTGGGTAGAAAGGTTTAAACATTGCAATATACAGTTTTTGCGCTGTAGCACCTGTAATCTTGAGAATTGCACAGACAACTTGAGTTTTTTTGTTCACAAGTCGTATATAACGATTCCAAATCTGTGCTTACTTTTGAAAATCATTGAAAAACCACAGACTTACTTTCTTGAGTGACAAACTTTCACGCATGGCAATGTCATCAATAATTAGTAACACCTGAACGGCTAAGAATTGCACTAAAGACTTGAGTTGTTTTGTTCACAAGTCGTATTTAGCGATTCCAAATCTGTGCTTACTTTTAAAAATGGTTGAGAAACCACAGACTTACTTTCTTGAGTGACTAACTTTCATGCACGACAATGTCATCATTAATCAGTAACATCTGAATGGCTAAGAATTGAACAGAGGACTTGAGTTTTTTTGTTCACAAGTCATATATAGCGATTCCAAATATGTGCTTACTTTCAAAAATGGTTGAGAAACCACAGACTTGCTCTTAGCACTGACAAAATTCCATGCATTCATATTGTAAGCGTAGAGGTGGTGCGCTCCGCGGTCACCTATTGCGCTTTGCGCCATATACTTGTTTAAAAAACATTTGTCTCAAAACTTTGAAAACTAACCAATGGATTTAATGCAAAACTCTTGTACCTTTAATTTAAAAAAAAGTCCGACAGAAAAAGTTAAAAACTGGATGAGTTATGGGGTTTCAAAGTCAAAAAATGGCCAAAAATCGCAAAAATGGAAACGTTTTCGATTATTTCATATTTTCAGCATTACCCATACACTGCGCGCCCCAAAAAATATTGAATAACTTGTCAAAAGCCATACAAAGAGTTATCATATGCCAAGATAAGTAAAGAATCCAGGTGGCGCCGAGGCACCCCCCAAAATGGCATCACCCGTATTATATAAGATACGCATATATATATATATCAGGACAAAAGTTCAGTAACCTCTATAGACCGCGGAGCGGCCCTTCGGGCCGCTCCGCGGTCAAAAATGCACGGAATTTGATCTTGCCAATGAAACTATTTGTGTTCCGCAGTGGCTTTTTGGTGAGACTTTAGAAGGAAAAGATTGAGGGTGCATTTAAATTTTTGTTCCGGGCGAGTGGCCGAGTGGTCTAAATGGCCGTTTGTAGCCGTTTTCATGCCCGTCTGATATGCGAAGTTATGCGTCATCGGGCCTGGTTAGTACTTGGAATCTACTCCAAGGATAACAAGTGGGGCCATTTGAATGTCTCTAATGGTACTCAAAGTACTCCCAAACATGACTGTACAAGAATATGACATAGTTTTACATTTATTGCTTTAGGCTGTGTAAAAGTGTTTTAACCGCATGTGTTTAACCGCATCCGCTACCCAGTTTATCAGAGTTACAAAATGAATATATTAATTAAAGCTTTAAAATGGGTTTCTGATGTAAAAGGTCAAATCAAGGCCTTGACATTGATAATGGGCTTAGTTGAGCGTCCACTCTACCAAAGCTGGCAATCCTCGTCCATGATCTCATGCACTCCAATTTGGGTCTTGACAGGGGACGAATGATTGAAGGAGCAGACGCGGACGCAGTGAACGAGGCCGGGGACTCAGCGCTGAGCTGGGCAGCGCAGCGGGGTCATCTGGAGGCCATTCGAAGGCTGCTGGACTACAACGCTCGCCCGGACTCCTTCAACAGGGCCGGCAGCAGCCCACTCAGTCGCATCAGCGAGGCTCTCTTGCTCGGCATCGGCAGCGCAGAGGAGGAACTCTGCGTCCAGCTACTCCTCAGAGCTCTCGGACAGTATCGGCTGAAGAGAGAAAATGAAGAGGAGGAGGACCTGGGCGCATTCCAAGGCGGCCTTGCCCAGGAGGCCGACGTTCGCAACCTCCTTTCTGCGTACACTCTCGCCCCAAGAACACTCCAGGTTTGGAAACACCACAGGCACCAGTTTCTTGTGAAGGCCTTGCTTTCGTTTTTAAAAAACTGCAAATTGATGGATAGTTTTTTCGGAAATTCCAGTTCAGTGAATGTTGCAAGTTATGAAGGAGCATGTGATTTGAGGAGCAGAGCAGGTGGCGAATTCGTCGAAGCCTGGGAGTGGGACTGTTGGCCCCCAAGGTTTCCTCCCTCCCGCTGCCCTCACAGCTCCAGCACTACATCCTACTCCAGTCCTAGTCCACATTTGTCTAGTCAAACTTTATGTCGCCATTCCTTTATCACTCCACTTCCTCACATTGCAGTGCTAACTGATTCCATTTGCAATCAGTTTTGAAAGGAAACTTGCAAAATCCACCTATTCCATATGGAAATATAATATTTAAAAAATTTAATCTTTATTTTCGCATTACTGATAAACCGTATTTTAAAAATTCAAAGGCCATATTTGTTGATTTTTGGCCTGTAACTGATTTTTTTATGTCATCGTCCTATTTGTGCTGCTTCACAAATTCTATTCCCTCTTTGATTTTCGCTGAAATGAAAAGGTGTTTCAGCATGAAAAGAGCATTTGCGAATGCAGAAATATCACAATCAGCAAGAGCCAACTCACAAAACTAGCTGATAATCACTGGAAGCGAGTAATAACGAATAGCACATGTCTCATGGTTGCCACACATTGGCCCCTCAATTTACTTTTAATTCCCGCAGAAATTGCTTCAAAACCGTCACCATATTTGGAGGCGAAAATCTGAGGACATAATTCGGCTAAGAGTGTTTTGGGTGAAATTCTATGGCCAAAAATGAAAGCTGCAAGGAATATGTGGAAGAGAAGTGAGAGAAGCTCGAGTGGCGAAGGAGAAGAGGGGGATTTTATGCCTTCCGATTGCTGGCCTCCTGAACCCAGGCGGCGAAGTCCACCGACTCTGCTTTGGAGCGCTGAATGAACGGGTGCTCCATCAATGAGCGCAGGTCGCCCCGCTCCTCTGGCTCCTTCTTCAGACTGCAACATCCAACACTTTCCTTCTTCACCACCACCATATTCATTCAGGCACTTAATCGGTGACCCTGTTAGAGGCGGACAGAACTCTTAATGAGTTCAAAGGAAGAAAGAACCATAGCTGAACGAAGTCGGCGAACTGATCGGAGACAAGGCCACGCGGAAGGATGGGCGGAGGCTGATGGACGATGTATTCGAGGAGCTCGAAGATGGCCATCCCACCTTTGTTTGGGTCTCCGCTCCCACTACCCGGCGTCACTCCACCCGGACTCGGCCCAGACAACGGCCCTATCAATCATTTACTATCATCAGCCTTGAGTAGAAGAGTAGAGTGTGGTTAGGGACGAGTGATGGGTGAGCTGGCGGCCTTGATCTGTGCCTCGGTCATGACGATGTCCTCGGGGCGCTTGTTGAATATCCGTGCGTACTCCGCCTGCGACAGGGCCGGGATCGGATACCGCCCCACTGCCAGCTCCACCAGCGAAAGGCCCAGACTGCCAATGCAAGAGCTTCGAGAGGAGGAAAGAAAAAGGGGAATAGGAGTACCTCCAAACGTCGCTTTGGACGTTGTACTGGCGTCCGGTGAGACGTTCAGGGGCCATGTAGGAGCGAGTGCCGACGAAGGTGTTGGCCTGGCTGTTGATCAGGGATCCGGAGACGCCAAAATCGCAGAGCTTGATCTCTCCGCGCGTGTTCACCAAGATATTCTAAATCCTATCTACATAAATTTGAATGCATTATTGGGCCAAGCAAAAACCGAAGGCTTGACATCTCTGTGCAGGATCTGGTGATGTTCCTGCAAGCAGAGGGTAGATGAGAGGGTAGAGAAAGGGAGTAGGTTGAGGAGGTCACTTTTAGGTAGATGAGGCCGGAGAGGACGGCCTCAGTGATCTGTCCAAGGATGGATTCAGGGAGGCGGCCGACGCGTTTGAGTACGATGTCGAGGCTGAGACCGTCCATGTACTCCATGCAGATGCTGATCTCCCCGTCGCTGTAGTAGGCCCCGTAGAAGCCGACGATGTGGGGGCTGTTGCACTCGTGCAGCACTTTCAGCTCCTTCAGGATCTGATTCCGCACTGACGGCTTCACTTCCAGGTGGATCAGCTGCAACCAAGTAGGTTGAAGATGAGAGTGAGAGTGAAAGGTTGAGGGTAGAGAGAGAGAGAGAGACCTTTCGAGCCATGATGACGCCGGTGGGTCGGTGTCGAACCTTCATGACGACGCCGCCGTTGCCGTAGCCGAGCTCGCCGATCTTCTCGAAGTCCTCCTCCTTGAGGTCCGCGCCGGGCACTGCCTGCTTCTGCAGCAGCCAGGACTGCATCGTCTTACGCTCCGTCTCCGACAGCCCCATCGCGTCCAGCTGGGACTCCAGGCTCGACAGCCCTCCTCCAGTAGGCTTGGCCTCAGCGGCCTCAGGGACGATGGGCGGGGGTCCGTTGGTGTCCGGGGCGAGGCTGGGGGCGGAGGCGCCGGCGGCCTCCATCATGCCGGTGGAGACATTGTTGAGGGTGAGGTTGAACTTGTTCCGCTGCTTAGCACTCGCCGCCGTCGCCGCCATCTTTTCCTCCGGCGGACTCGCCGCCGTCACTGTGATTCTGCAAACACTCACCCTATCCTTTACGCTTCTACTGCCAAAAGGGGGGAGCATGTCAAGCGCAAAAATTGGAGGCATTTTTGAGGCTGAGGAGAAATTGTTGGAAAAATGAGGTGAGGCGAGAAATGAAGGCGACTGGCAGCACTGTGTCAAGTGTGCGTCGCGACCTCCACTGACTCATTGCTCAAACATTGCCTCGCCCTGTCATTTCGTTCTCGAAACCGACCGTAATTGGGCGGAGAGAGAGGGAGGATAATTTAATGAGCTCGGTAGAGAGGGCTGCGTCTATGCACGTCCCGGGCAAATAGGGGGGCTGGCAACACGGCGTGCCCTGGGCCCCCTTTTCTACCCCCTCTACCAACCCCTCCCTTTTCCTACTCACACAGCCTCTCTCGGCTGGGCCCAGCTGTCTGCCCCCTTCAATTCCTATTCCGCGCGCATACGCGTGCTCGCCTCCACAGTTCATGCATTTTCCATGCAACTGCCCAATTTGTTATTGATGAGTTGTAGGGCAGTAATTGGATTATATCCATAGGTGGTTTAGTAGATAGACTCAAATTTAGCCAAATAGATGAATTCTTTATAACCAACATTTGGTGTCATCAAAAACTATTCTAATTCGCAGGAAGTTAGTTCAATAACAGTGAATGATAAAATGGGGTAATGGAACGATGTAATAAGATGACATCTACTTACTCTGCAGCCTTGCTGGGCATGACGAAAGCGTCTGGTCTGGTCTGGTCCACGCGCAAATGAATTGAGACATGGTTGGAGGAGGGCTGCGGTGTTTGTGTGTGCACGTTGTTTTGGAATCCTCAATTCCCTTCCTTGAGATGTGGTCACTGCCCGTTTTTCTACTCAACTAGCTGGTCGACTTATGTTTTTAGTACGTGTTGTTTTCTTTTAAAATAATCCTATCATCTTTTTTTTCACTGCTCATATTCAGATACTGGTGGGTGAAAGGCGACAAAAAAGTTGAAGTGAAACTGATACGAAAATACGGGAAATGTTGTCCCCTAAATCGCCGGCCAAGAAACCACGCCTGGATGGAGAGGTGAATGAGGGCGGGGAAAAGGCGTCGCCGAGAGTGAAGGCAGGCACGACCAGTCCTCGCCAGTCTCCACTCAAGTCCCCCGCCACCGCCGCCAAAGAAGCGCACCAGGAACTCAAGCTCAAGCGTCAGCAGCTTGTTAGAGCCCCGATCCTAGTAGAGGATTGAAGGTGGAAGAGGGTTGAAAGACTTTTGAAGGAAGAAGAGGAGGAGAGTGTGCGGAAGGAGGTGGAGATGGCGGGGCAGGCGGTGCTGGAGCTGGAGATGGATAGGGCCTGTCAGGCCATCACCCGCCAGAGCCTCGCCATCGCCGCCGACATCGCAGTCCAGGGCATCACCGAGGCGCACTCACAATATCGCTCCGCCAACCGCATCGTCGACGAGCTTGGCGTTCCCCATCCTATCTCCCCTATTGACAAGAAGCAACGAAATGGCTTTCTCCTTGCAGAGCCTGATGAGTCAGCTGCAGCAGGAGGCGGGAGAGCGACAGAGTCTGGCCTCCGCCACACGCTCCATGCGTCTGGAGATGGAGCAGGAGCAAGTTGCTCTCGCCGCCAGCATCAACCAAATCACCGGACCAGCCGCTCTTCAGCGCATTCACGTATGCATCCTCTCTTTCACCGTATTGCAGGAGTCAGCTGGAGCCAGTCCAATTTCAAAATTGCTCAGATAATATTCTGGCTTATGAGAGATGTTTTATGATGTTTTTTGCAAGTCGATATCACATTACAGAATGCGGAGAAGGAGGCGATGAACGCTGCGAAGAAGGGCATGGAGGACCTCCGCTACAAAGAGATTTGCAAGGTAGTAGCAGTCACTTTTTCGGTTCGAAGTAACTTTTTTGCAGAGGATGTTCGTGAATCGCAAACGGGCGGTGTACGAGGCTCAGATCATGTGGTGCAGCGAAGTGTTAGACTTCCTTGCTTCTTCTCACCAGCAATTGATGTCCACTGCCGGTCTGAGACTTTGCAAAATAGGGATTTGGGCATTGCTTGAGCGGAGTGTTTGAGCGGATCTTCATGATCAGAAGAAGGATGCTGAGCAGCAGATCGGCCTCACCTACGCGGCAGTGGCAGAGGCCCAGCTGCGTGGCGATGAACTAAAGGTTGTTGTGGAAGAGTGGAGTGGGAGGAGGCAGAGAAATGATGTTGAGGCGGAGGCGGGGCAGATGGAGAGCTCGCTGGCGGAGAAGAAGCAGGAGCAGAACGCCGCATTCTTCTACGACCTTCAGCAGCTCGGCATTGCTCCTTCCGCGTTCCCTCCACCTCCTCTTCCCCTCTTCTTCCCCCAGGCCCCTTTTCTTCCACTTCAAGTGAGCTGAAGAAGGCGGTGGAGGCGGAGAGCGAAGAGGCCGTCGCCGAAGTCATTCGCACTGCCACCGGTCCCTCTTCTATGAAGCCTACTTTCCAAGAGGTGAAGCCAAATGATGTCTGCACTACAGAGGCAACCCAGAGTCGTGTGGGACAGCAACGAGAGCGTCTGGAAGCAGCCACTGCTTCCATCGACAGCCACCGAAGCGAGGAGACCCAAGCCCAACAGCGCCTCCACAGTCTCACTCAGGAACGCTCCAACTACCACAGCCAGCTGGCACAGCTGCGACGTCAGCTGGTCCCCAACCTCCTCCCCGATCCTTTCTTTCTTCGAGCCTCTACCTGGTGGTGACGCCTAGAGTTCATCCTCCTCCACTGCCCCGGATCATTTTCGCTTTTCCCACCTATTTCCTTTACTGGGTACTATGTCCTCGGCTGACACTAGTCTTTGAGTTTCCCAAAGCTTCAATTCATTTTCTTCATCAGGGCCATGGCTCATTTATTTTCGTAGCAATGCTATCAAGGCTTCTTTTGGCATGTAAACGATTTGTTGGATATTTTGGGAAAAATGCATTGGGTAAAGGTTACCATAAACAGGCTATCAAGCTCAAAAGCATCACACTTTAATTGCCGTAATTTTGGTGGAAAAAAATAGGATCCTATCTTCTTTTCAGAGAACAACGCCGACCCGACGTTAGCTTTAGAAACCCGAATGCTTGCCCGCTTACTTTAGTTTACTTCATAAAAATAAACTTTTTCTTTAAAATCATCTTGCAACAAGTAGATATAAATGGCTGAAGCAAAGGTGAATTTTAGCTCAGAAAAAAGGAGAATTTACTGGAGGCTTAACAAGGAGCGAATGGGCGTCGGAAGAATGAAAGGAGGCAATGGCTGGACTACGTGTGGATATAAAGCGAGTGCGATAGTAGGAAGGAACTGAGCTGAAGCTTGGAGGACGGCGGTGGGTGTTGAGCGGCCACCCGCACTCAAAGTGATTGCATCATTCATTCCGCGGGGGCTCACGAGAAGCGTCAGCAACGCCAGCAAAGAGAGACATCAATGGAGGGGAGGGCTGAAGAGAGGAGAAGTGGGGAAGGGCAGTCGGGAAGAAGAAAGGTTAGGACGGCAGTTGAGCACCACCGCCAGGACTCGTACCCGGATCGCATTGCAGAAGGCGCACTATGGACGGGTCCGACTTGGCCCCCTCCACGAATTCCTCAACATCACCCCTCCTTCTAATCTTTCTTCCTTCTTCCCAAGATTGAGAGGGGACCTCAAGGGAGAGTTTGTTGTCCACGTTCTTGTCCATCTGCTTGAAGATCTTGTCGGTGCGTTTCTCGGGCGTGGACTCGTCCTCTGGCATCTTCATCACCGTTCCCACCATCTTGTAGATGGCCTGGAAATGAGCTGGGTCTAGGGGAGGAGGAGGGAGAAGGGGAGAAAGGGAGGAAGGGGAGACGAACAGTGACAATTTCGAGCATCTCTTGCCTGGAGATGTAGCCGTCGCCGTCGAGGTCGTACATGCTGAAGGCCCACTTCAGCTTCTGCTCCAGCCGCCCTCGACTCGTCACCGAAAGCGCGCACAGAAACTCCCTTCAACCTCCTCTTCCTCAGCTGCCTTCCACTCCTCTCCTCTCTCCCTCAACCAACCGGAAGTCGATGGTTCCATCTCCGTTGGCGTCGAACGTACGGAAGACGTGCTCCGCAAATTTACTTGCATCGCCTTCAAAGGCCAAGCGTATTTGAGGCTGTTATTGAATGCATAAAGAAAAAACCGTAGGGAAAGAAGTTAGAGTATATTTTCTTGAACTCTTCTACGGAAAGGTGGCCGGAGGGGCAGTCCTTGAGGAAGCCCTTGTACCAGTCCTGGATCTCCTGCTCGGAGAACTCCGTGTTCGCCCGCAGGTCATCGATGAGCTCCGGACGGAGTTTGCTGTTCTGCTTCCCCATCAAGACGCCTCCACTCTAGACCAGCCAGCCAGCCAAGCACCCCCTCTACATCCAGCTCTCCCGCCAGCACCGATTTCAACCTCTCTCTTCTCTGAACCCACAAACACCTTCACTCCCAATCCCTTTCAGCATCTCTCGCCAACAATGCAGCTTCCGTGAGTCAGAAACCTGATGTGAACGCGTGGAGTGGGAAGATTGGGCGGAGAAGTAATGCTGGGCCAATCTGTTGCCTGTGCACCAGGCCTTTCACAACAAGGCCAGCTCTCTGCCTCCAATCACAGAGGGAAAGGAACGGAGGAGGCTGGAGAATCTGGCTGGAGCCGGACGAGGAGTGGATGGAGGAGTGGTGAGCTCAGCTGGGAAAACATGCGCCGGCTCCGCGCCAGCTCAGTCCCAGTGCACATTTTTTCCTTCTCCCCCCTTTCCCCGCCTAGTCTCGCCAGTTCCCGCATCTCCGCTTACCCAGCTTTCTCTCCCGGCCACTCCTAGAAGGCCTGGCACAACTGCTTCACCTCCCCCCATCCTCATCCTAACTCACACTCCCCCTCCTCCCCATCCTCAACTCCCAGCGCCCACTTTCCCTCTTCTTTCAGCAGCGCACACAGCCTTGACAGCCAAGCACCCACTTTGCGCACACCTAAACGTTGGCCCTAAAGGAAGAGCGACAGCCGCCTTTCAAAAGGCCTCACCAGTCCAACTACTGGCAACATCCCGCTTGGAAGGCGGAAAAAGAATGATGCTTCCAACATGCATGGCGCTGGCCAGAAAATGGCAGAGGAGGGAAGACAAGGCATGCATGCGAGGTGCAGTGAGAGGAGTGTAAGGAAGGGGCGGAAAGAAGTCAATTTGAGGAGGACTGACGGAGGAGGAGGAGGAGGGAGGAAAGTGAAGTGGAGGGAGGGGAGGGAGTGGCTGAACGGCTTCTATTTCCGTTTTCGCTTTGCATAGGCCAAATATGCGGCGGCGGGAGCGCCAATGGCGGAGGTTAGGAGGGAAGGAAGGGGAGGGAGGGAACAGGCGCAATATCTAACACCTCAGCTCACCCCTCACCTGCCCCTCCTGCCCCCCCCCCACTCATCCTCTACTTTGCCCTCTCTCCGCCCAGGCTAACCTAAACATTTGCCCATCGATTAAAGACTCAACATCCCATCCTCCCTCCAGCTCAGCTCAGACTCATCCAATAGCAGTCTAAAAAGCAGAGTCCTGAAAGAGAGCTTCATAGGGGCCCTGGCCCGAACTCTTGACAGCACTGACTGGGAGTCTTCAGAGCTGCGGGGGGCAGCTACTGAGGCACTTCCGCGCTTCTCCTCCCCTTTTCTTCTTCTTCTTCTGCTTCACCTACCAGCGCCGCCCTCCCTAGCCACTCAGCCGTCTTTTGCCTCCTGGAAGAAGCCTTTTACTCCAGCCCGCGCGCAGTTGGCTCACCAGGAGGCTTGGAGCTGGAACACTCGCTCCACTTGTCTTCTCCGCCTCCCCCCACGCCTACGCCTCCCCTCTTTACACTCCCATCCTCACGCCCCCTCA
>JASANA010000473.1:0-63804 GCA_030248095.1 Ptycholaimellus sp. GST1_10
GATACGCATATGGTGAGATGTGAACATGATGATTTTCGAGCTCCGACGCCTTCAAAGATCCGCTTCCATGAGACCCTCCTCAGATCCAACCTCAGATGCTTGACTAAGATGAAGGCGGCGTCAGAGAGAGCTTTGGCTTGGCCAGCCAACTTTCTCCAACTCCGGCTAAAGTTTAAGCCGTAGATCTCATAATTTATTGCTTTCATAAGATCACGCCCATCGCATGTGTTATGAAAGAGTCAGCCAATCAGATTTGCGGGAACCAGTTGGAAAGAACCTGAAGAGGCCACTAAGCGTGCAAAGCGCTAGTCAAGCCCTGCAGCGGCATTTGGCTTGCTAAGATCTGCATGTAGATGGTGCTGCTAGATTTCATTTCCAAGAATCTCGCTCCGAAAAAGAAACGACGGCGGCTCCTTGTATGAGAGACTTTTGCGGCCCTGTCCCAAGGCTGCCTGGACTGGAGTGTGGCCTGCCCAAAAAGGCCCCTGGAGTGCGCATGAGAAGTCGTAAAGAGGAGCCACCTGCGAAGGCCCCGCCCTTGTTGCTCTAACGAGGCCAGGGGAAGGGCCATAAATCAGCCCCACCGTGAAGAGATTACTTTTATTGCCCTCCTGCGTTGCCCTTTCATGGGTGTTGGGTGATTGTAAGAGGACGAGAGGAGAAGAAGACGCCGCTTTAGAGATGCGGGAGGTGGGAAAGGCTTGAGAGGCCGTTGGTAGAGGTCAAAAGTATTCATAACAAAGAGCCCCCAGGACGTGCTGGGGGGGGAGATGAGAAGGGGCGGTGGGAAGTGACCCAGTGTTGTGGCGTGCAGGGCGCTGCGCACACTCTGCCTGCAGGAGAGGGGAGGCGTCAAGGGCCCCCCTCACGCAGTGTAACTGCCCGCTTAGACACGCCCCCACAGTGCCCCCACAGTGCCCCCCCTGTACACCCCCCTATCCAAGGCTGCCCCAAAGCTGGGCGCACACATTCAGATGGCCTCATTCGCTCACACCAACCTCTACGCGGCACTGAGACGCCTATTTTTTTCCCTTAGATTTTTCAGGGCCCACCAATATTCCCCCTCTCTTTCTTTTATTAAACGGCTATTGTAGCAAGCGGTAGGATGGATAGATCGGCTCGCAAAGCAAAGGCAGAAGCCAAACGGAAGACACACGAAATGGAGCAGCAAGGCTTGGTTGGGAGGAAAGGCTCTGCCCAGTACCCCGCCACAGCATTAAGACCCAAACCCAGCTCTAAGCCCCCTCAAAGAAGTTTGAGTGCGGGGCGGCTGGACCGATCCACCAAAGATGCTGCGCAATCAGTGTCTGGTGGGGAGGCCAGTGGACAGAGCAAGGGGGTGGCGAGAGCCACGATTCAGACGCTGTCGTTGCCGTCCAGAGAAGAAGCGGAGGACAGCGTACGAAGCCTTTTTAGACAGGCCCTCCCCTCAATGAGCCCTCAAGGAGGCAGAGTGCATACCTTAGACCTGGCCAGCCCTTCCAGTGCTGGGCCCAGCTCCCATTCGCCTTACAACATAGGCTCTAAGACAGGGGCGGAGGTTTTGAAGCGAGTGTATGGCAAGCTCAAACCGAAGGGAAGATCTAAAAGCGCCGGAGCTTCGGCTTCAGAAGGGGAAGGCGCTGCGGAAACGAGTCTCAGAAGCAGATTAGAGTCCCCCGGAACGGGGGGGAGGCTTGAGAGTATGACGACGGATGATGACGAGCAGTATATGTCTGCTGTCGCATCCTTACCTTCAGAAACAGAAGCGGAAGAGGAAGGCAGCCAGGGGAGTTCAGACCCAGAAGCAGTGGCCTTGAGTGTCCTGACAGAGCTTAGAGAAAGGGTGCAGACAGTGAGAAAAGGGGGGTTTGTAAGAAGAGGAAGTAGCGATGGCGGTGAGCGATCTGTAGTAGGAAGCGAGAGTGGAGGCGAAAGAAGGAACTCTTCAGCGGAGGATACAACTACTCCAGTCCCCGCTCCATTAGATTCAAACCCGCGCTTGAGTGCCACTCGCCCACCAGACGCCCCCACATCCGCCTCTCTTACCCCTGCCCTTCAAGCAGACCCAGCGCTAACGCCTGAATTGGCGCCCTCTACTTCCATCGCAACTTCCACTCCCATACCCGTCAACCGCGAGCTGTTTGTTGAAGGAGGGGAAGAAGAAGAAGGAGATATGAGTGGGGAAGATGAGGGTGAGAGAGGCCCTGTGTTTTTGCAACCTCCTGAGACCCGCGGAGGCGGCCTGCTTCTCCATGCCCCAGTTTTGTCGCCCGTACCTGAGGCCTCTTCGCCAGCCCTTTCATCCCCTTCAGTGCCATCGGGAAGAACGGCCTTGCAATATACGCCCAGAGATCCGTCTCCAGTAGACCAACAGACCTCCATGAGCCCTGCCTTTTTGGAGAGTCAGGCTCTGTCCCGTTCGAATAGCCCTAGAGCCTTCCTAGCCGACTTCGGCCTGCACCAGGATGATGTGGTCGAACGTTCACCTGAAGGGGGCGCGTGTGCTACGCAAACACCTTGCCTCGCCTTATTCAATCAGACGGCGACTGCTGAGCTTCAAGCCTCTCAGATGCGAATGAGTTTCTTGCAGCAGCCAGAGGGAGGAGAGGAGGATATGAGCCTGGTTGAGAGTGAGGAAGGCGGCGAAGTTGGCAGCCTGGCTGGTCTAACGATGGCTGAATTCATGAGATCCGGAATGGAGTGGGAAGAAGAAAGAAGGAGGAATGATGCGATGAGAGAGGCGAAGCACAGGGAAAGAGTGGAGGAGATGAGGCGAATCGAGAGGCAGCAGCTGTTAGACTCTATGAATGCCCGCGAATGGAGCGCGGCCCTCAACGCCCCTCCCGCACTCAGACGCACACCAAGACCCTCTTACCTGCCTCCACCATCCTACCCTCTACTCCCACAAACCCCTTTTTCTGTTCCGCGTCCCTCATTCCAACCTCCCGCTAACTATTCCCCCTCGCGTATTGAGCTCACCGAGTGCAATGCTTCCACCCTTTCTAGGAATTCGGAAGAAGAAGCAAGGAAGGAAGCGGGAATGAGCACTGACGGAGCGAACACGCCGGGTGCTGGAGCCACCATGGAGGCAACCATGAAAGCGTTCATGGCGGAGATGACCCAGAAGATGGCGGCGATGCAGGCGGACCTGCAGGCGGTGAGAGAGGCCCAGGCGACGTCCAGCGCCTCGGGCGCGGCCTCCGACACCGAGATCAGATCCAACCCCGCCACCCAGCTGCCCAGTCGGACTCTTGCCGACAATCTAAGACCCAACACAAATTCGGCTGGTTTAGAGCAACAGCCAGCAGCGGCCGGCGGAGAGCGGATGCAGAGAAGAGCGGCGGAGGACCGCCCGGAGTCCCACGAAGAGCCTCGAGATCCTCCCGGCCCTGAGAGGCGGCGCCATGGAGCCTCTGGCGGAGGCGGTGGCGGAGGCGACGGCGGCGGAGACCCCGGAGATCCCAAAAGGCCAGGTAATGGAGGAAGAGGAGAAGACGTTAGAGGCAATGGGGGCAGGCGAAAAAGACCCAGTGAAGGGGAGGATGAGAGGGTTGCCCAGAGGGGTAGGAGAGCGCATGAATCCCCGCCGAGGTGCAAGTGCCGCCAGTGCACATACCCTCAAAATTATCCTAGCCCCAACTACAAGCCGTTGGATTTCACGCTGGGGGTGAAGCCTAAAGCTGAGAGCCGTTTGACGGGGCTGGAGGAATCAGTGTCAGACTATTTCAATAGGTTTGACAAAGTGGCGGACGTTTGCCACGTTTATTGCCCCAGGACTAAGGCCCTCATCGTAGAGTCCAAGCTCCATTCAGAGGCTAAGCGTTATTACGCCAATCTCCCTTCAGACGTGAAAGAGCACTATGACCTCTTGAAAGAGGCCATGCTGGAACACTTTGACAATCCCAGCTTCAGACGCATCAAACACGCCTCATTCCAGGCCATTCAGATGAAGCCCAATGAGACTGTGAGAGAGTTGGGCGGGCGCATTCAAGAGGCCGCCAGCCTGATTTGGCCGGATGTATCGGAAGGGGAGTATGATATCCAGCTCCAGCAAAGATTCATTCAATGCCTCCCTACGAGTATGAGACAGCTGCTGAGAATGCAAGCTCCAGAGTCGTTCCAGAGAGCCTTGGCGATTGCAGAGGAGTTGGTGCAGCAGACGAAGGAGGACGGCATCCCCATGCCCTACCAAAGCGCCGCCGCCGCCGAGCAGCCCTATCAGAACCAGGTGCCTGCTGCCTCTTCAACCCAAACTAGATCCGATGCGGGACAAGCTGCGGGTGACTCTGGAGACGCACGGCGCAGCAACGGAGGCGGCGGAAACAGGAACAACGGCAACAATTCAGGAAGATCCTCCTTTAGATCCAGGGGTGGAGGAAGAGGAGGCAACAACAACTCTCGCCCGCCCATGTGCTTCAACTGCGGCGGCGAGCACGTGGTTAGAGAGTGTCCTGAATGCTGTGAAGGCTGCGGAAAGGAGGGACACACGGAGGAGACCTGCCGTCAGAGATGCTACTACTGCCACGAATCAGGGCACAGCATGCCCATGTGCAAGCAGTACAGGGCCATGAAGAAGAAGAAGAAGGAAGAGCCCGGCGCCTCGTCTGATGTCAGGGTCTCCACCCTCCACCCTCTCCTGCCAATGCCAAAGGCAGTGGGAGCGTCGGCAAGCGGAGAGGGGTACGCTGTAAGATCTGGTAAGCCAGGCTGTTGCATGATGGCAGAGCTGGAGACAGGCGAGGAGATCGAGGTGAACAGACTCAATCAGGACGGCAGCACCACGCCAGTCCTCCCCGTGTACTGCGACGGTGAGAGTCTGGCCTCCGTCACCTACAACACCTATGTCTACGGTCAGCTTCAAGTAGACCTGGTCCCGGTGACGAAGAGAATGCAGTTGCCGAAGCCTAAGATCTCTCCGATGGCCAACATGGCTCAGCCCTGCAAATGCGGTTCAGATATGCCCTTCTCAGACGTTCTCATCCAGTACTACTCTCCCTTCAAAGACCCATTGGCCTGTGGAGCTTGTGAAGAAGATATGGACCTGATATGGGTAGGAAAGGGGCATGTCCAATGCGCTGAGGAAGACTGCTGGAAAGCTTACTGCGCCTTGGAATACTTTTCCTCGCGCTCCTTGAGCACAGCACTGCCCTCATACTTCAGATCCACCATGTCCAAATCCAAGCGGTATAAGATGATATGCCAGGCCTGGGATCAGCGATCAGAGCGGCTGCGAGCGGCAGAGGATGAGGCGGTGAAGAGGGCCAGCGACTGCCCGCCGCTTGGCCAAGCTCACTCCAAAAGATCCAAAACCTCATCAGAGGGAGAGGTAGACCCAATTTCCTTGCCAGAAAGGTCAAAAGAGACGACCGACCTGAAGCAGGAGGCGGGTGGTGAGAAGGAGGAAGAAGGAGAGCGAGGGGCGGAGCCAGTTCCCGCTGAACAGCCGCCGACGCCGCCAGAGGACGCCAAAGCCTCCGAGAAGCCCTCAGATCCACTCAGATCCAGCTCAGAGCAACTCTTCACCGTCCCGACGACGCCGGACCAGAAGAAGGAGGAGGTGGAGAGCGAGGAAGATCCGCCCACTCCGGCCGACGTAACGGAGACTCTGCTGGAAGTGGCGGAGAGGCTGGAAGAGGAGAAGGCTAAGCAAGACGGAGACAAGCGAGAAGAGCTGCCGGAGGTCGCTGCAACCCCAGCCAAGGCGGCAGACGAGACGGGCGCAGGGGAGGAGCCGAACGCAGCGGTGGAGACGGAGAAGGAGCCTGCAGAGAAGAAGCTCACGGAGGAGACGGCAGAGACGGAGAAGGCCGAGACCCCGAAGAGCCCAAGGACTGCAGAAGGAGCCGTAGACGCAGAAGACCCAAAGGCCCCAGGAAGCTCCGACGCAGAGAAGGAGAAGCCTGACGTGGTGGAAGAGCCCGAGGTCCCCAAAGCACCGGAATCCATACAAGATCCTGAAGCTTCAGAAAGTTCCGACGCCGCTGAGAAATCCGACGCCGCCGAAGAACCGGAAGGCATGGACGAGTCAGAGAGACCGATGGAAGCGGAGAAACCAACGGACGCGGAGAAACAGATGGAAGTGGAGACGCCGACGGACGTGGAGGAGCCGGCAACCGAGCAGAAGCTGACGGAGGTGGAGGAGCTGCCAGAGGCAGAAGAAGCGGACGAGCACCTGGACTACATGGAGACGGAGATGGAGCCGACGCCAGCAGAAGAAGAACCGGCGCAGACGGAAGGTCTGAACCAGTCCAAGGAGTGCCAGGAGGAGGTCACCCACGAGGCGGAGAAAGGAGAGAAGGAACCCGAGGGCCTCATCATCCGCCTGGCGCCCGGAGTGGACGTCAAGATCCAGGAGAAGGTGCGACAGCAGTTCCGGGACTCCATCGCCCACATCCGCAACTTCGTCCCTCAGACCGCGGACGAGCAGATCCTCCAGCAGCGGCTCTTGGACCACACCATCAGCTACCGTCGGAGCCTTGAATGGGACACGGACCAGACGATCGAGAAGATGGGCTTCGCTATCATGCAGCGAGCGGAGACGCTGGAGCTGGTGCTGCATGCCGTCCACCTCGTCAGCGACGCCGAGGACTCCCGTGCCAAGCTCACGTACCAGGCTCCGCTGGTGAACGCCTTCTATCAGACCACCACCACCGTCCGTCGCTCCTTCCTGCTCGCGGTGCAGGACAAGGTGAAGGACTGGGTCTACCGCGACCACCTCTTCAAAGGCCACGACGCTGAGACCCAAGTCGCCCAGCTGCTCAGATCCCTGCAGCACTACAGTCAGAGCCCTAAGGACACCAAGCGCAGTCTGAGAACCCTGGTCGGCTTCTGGATGGTGCTGTGGAAGAAGATGCTGTTTCCCTGCATCTACGCCTACAGCCTTCAGATCCCGCACGCCATGGCGCCCATCGCCGACGTTCTAAGCACCTCCGAAGGTGCATGGGAAAACCGCTCCTGGGAGGAGAGCCACGAAGGCATCCTGACTGTCCTACGAGAAGGAGCACAGCCAACTGCTCCGTCCCAGCCAGCGCCTCTGCAAGAGACCAGTAAAGTCACCTTCGACAACCTCCTCCAGTACTATACGGCCTGCGACCAGCACAACTTTCCGCCTCTGTTGTCGCCGAGTCAGCTACTGAAAAGTCTGGAGAAGAGACTGGCGCTGATGGGGGACTGGGCCAATCAGATTACCCACGTCCTCCAGCACGGCATCGACCGCCAGGCAGCCGTCGCTCTATACCTGAAGGAGCAGGAGGAGAAGAACCCGACCAAGGCGGCAGCCACTGAGACCCGACCCGACGGCATGTCCTCAGATGAAAAGTCCAAGGCCAACCAGAAGCCGGAGTGGACCGTGGTGGGCTCGAAGGCGTACATGACAATTCGATAAGGTCAGTGAACTTGACAAACTGTTCCACCAGTACCATATAATTCAGAGGCTTGGGGGAAATAACAAGGTAATATTGGCTAAGGCCATTAGGTGCGAGGCCTGTTCTGGCTTCTTTTAAAAAAGAAGCAGAATCTGCAGAAGAACCGGACGAGAAATTGGCTAACTGGCGGGTCTTGGCCATGCAAAAATTATGTTAAATTTTGTTATAATCTTTGTTAAATTTTGTTAAATCAAAAAAAAATATTGGGAACGGTAAATAGAGAAGAGCGATGGATAGGAATGGCGCTGGTAAATTGCCAATACCGGAAGTGACTGGAGTGAGACGTGAGGAGAAAGTGGCGGCGCCATTGCTGGCAAGTGTGGGAAGGGAAGAAGGAGGGGGAGAAGAAGGGAGGGTGGGGAGAGAAGGATGGAGGAGGAGGTGGTAATAGTGGGGGGGGGGGGTGAATATGTCAAGGTCAGCCTGATCCCGGGCCGGGAGACAGAGAGGGAGCCAAAGAGTTCGTCGTTAAATGGGGTAAGAAGAGGCCGGACTTTGCACGTCCAAACTGCCCAAACTCTCTCCCTCTCCCTGTCTCTGCACCACCCTAGCTTTCCCCCCTTTCGTGCGAGGCGGAGGGAGGCTATGATGGATGCGTCCCACTGCTGATGTACGTGTCGGCTGCGGTCTACTACTGACGATCCTCTCATTCGGTGACAACTCTATTTCGCCTCTCACTCATCTCCTTGGCAGTCTACTCCTTTTCACAGCCGTCGTGTAGCTGATTGGCTAGGGAAGGCTGTTTTGTGTAAATGTTCTAGGTGTTTAGATGCCTACTGTGAATGGAGACAGCGAGCATTCGGTACCTGCCCCTGCCACCAAAAACTCAGCAACCAGTCACAAGGTATTTTGAGAGAATAGGAGACGATTGGCTTGCGGGATAGGCGGAAACGGTAGTAGGTGGTGGTGGTAGGCGTGGGCCAGGCAGAGAGGAGTGAAGAGGTGCGATCGCTCATCGACGCCGCTTACGAGGCTGGGGCTAATGCCCTGGCCCTTCACTCACCACTTTCCCCCTTCTACACTGCCCCCGTTTCTTTCCTCATCTCATTCTCGTCTGCATTTCAAAGCTAAGCTCCTTATAGGAAGACTCTTTAGGCCTTGCCAAAGCAGTCAGCAATGGCTGGAGCTCGGATACGAAGCCCTGTTCCAATTGGAGGTTAGCGTAGACTGCCCTAGACTAAGCTGTCTAGCTGCGTTGGAGAGTGAGGGCTTGATTGTGAGTGAGGAGGAGCAGAAGCAGCTGGAAGAGTACGCCAAGACACGAGGAATCCGCTTCCTCGGCTCCGAAGTCCTGGACCTAGAAAGCTTGGCGCGCCAAATGCGTTATGGAAGCACTATTCTGAGGGTATCTATTATGCTTCTGCCATAGACAACTTACAAAAATGCCGCATCATTCATTCTTTGTTGCTTTGTTCCTGTTTTATAGTCAAAACCAAACGTAATCACTTATTTGCTTATCCAATTATTTCTTCAGATTATGTGGCTGAGTTATAATTCATTGGCAACCTACTTATCGATAATTTTTGTAAGATTTTTGTAAGATGATCATTATTCAATGATAAGTATTGATTCCAAAAACGATGCAATGAATGTACCTTAGAATCGTCTTGAAGTAGGAAAATGGTGAGTGGGTTGTGACTGGTGCAGATAGGAAGCAGCGAATTGACGAACTTGCCCTTGCTGGCTGCCTGCGCTCGGAAAGGACGCCGCCTGGTTGTTGCCACGGGCATGGCCACTCTGGATGAGGTCCTTCTCCTCCATCCTTCTTCTCCTTCCACCCACCTTCTTCAAACTCCAATGAATAGGTGGAAGATGCTGTAGAGGTGATAGAGGCTAATTACCGCGGCAGCGAAGAGCTTGCGGACTCTCTCACCCTCCTTCACACCACCATTGGTGCCCCTGCCCAAAACGACACCCTCAACCTCCGCGCCATCCAAACCCTTGCTCAAAGGTCCTCCTACCCGAACACCATCCAAATAGCATTGTCCAAGTATATCAAGTGCCTCAAATTGAGTGCCCTGTTGCAAAAAAGGGTGGTGCAGGTTCAAATGCAGCGTAGGACTGGCGGACAGCAGTCAAGGCTTGGTGGCAGCGCCCTGCGCCGTCACTCTGGGGGCATGCTGGATCGAGCGCCGTCTCTTCCCTCCAACTACATCCTCCCCCAATCCGTCCTTTCACTTCTACTTTCTTCTACTTCTGACCAAAGCCCTGTGCCCCTCCCTCCAGGCAGAGCAGAGATGCGCTTCAATTGCGTCGCCTGATCAGCAACATTCGGGAGGCGGAGGCCATGCTGCTGGGCGGGGGAGAGAAGTCACCGCAGCCTTGCGAGCTCCAGGTTAGCCACGCCTAGTCCAGGGGCTAAAGGGAAGAAGGCATTGATGACAGGAGAGAATGCGTGCTCGCCGCTGTCTTACACTCATCAAGCCCAAGGCCGTTGGCCAGGTTTGCCATTTCATCTTCATGCCGTGCCCCTTAACTATGCTGGCATAGCTCAAAGCATACACACTACTTTCACTTGCTTCAACTAGAGGAGATTTTGAAATGAAGTGAAGAAGGATTGTAGGTAGTCCTGGCTCCGGACTTGAGAATGCTGCGGCCAGCGGCTGGTATTCAGCCCAAGTTCTTCTCTTCCGTTGTCGGCCAGAGGGTAAAACAAAAACCACTTTTTTAAGTAAACTTAGGCGTTGAACTTCATTCAAAAATAATATTTCATTCAAAAAAATTTTAATGCAAGAGAAACACATACTTCGTTCAATTTCCTACTTTCGTTGAATCATGGTTTTTGTGGTCACATTTGGAGAGATTGCAGGTGACGCGAGATTTGGCTGCTGGTTCCCCACTGCAGTGGGAAGACTTGGAGTGCGGCTGCTTAGCAAATAATAATAATAATAACCAAAAGCCCATCTGACTAATGAGAAAATTTTTCTCAATCATTCAGCTCAATTATTGGTGTTCACTGATTCAGGGATATTTACTTTGCATAATTTATTTACTCATGGTTGCCATTACGTTTCAATATTTAAGATTGCATTTAAAATCTAAAATGTTCAAAAATTCTACTGAAGATACTTCATTGCGTTTAGATTTTGAGTGGTGAAGTAAGTATATTGTTGTTGTTTATTCATCCAACAAACATGTTTGGGGTAAACGGTAGAGGTAAAAAGGGGACAAACGATGAACAGGAACACAGATCTAACTGGGCGGAGGCGTCCTCAGAATCCGCACGGCAGCTTCAAAGACCCCCAAGGTAATCAAGAATGGCATGCTCAGACAGCCGGGTCCAATCCCCGGCCACCCGATGTGGCCAGCCTTGAGAGATCAACCTTGGATTGGAGCCCTTGCGTCAATGAATATCAGCTGTTATATGAAAAACATCATTAATATCATTTCTAATGGTTTTGTTTAACGAACAAGGCAATTTTTCAACACATTTCTGAATAGGCAAAAACTGAACATTAAACCTCTAGTGTATTAAAAAGTTTAAAAAACTTACACAAAGGAAAAAAATTGCTTCTTAACTACAACGACTAAATTGTAAACAAAAACATTTTACTGGCGCACTGTATCCTAAGAATTAGGTGAAATTTACGTAAACGTTATAGACATAATTGTTACTAGCCACTTAAGATTTTCATTGCCATTTAGCTGGTTTCGTTTGCAAGTTTGCATATTTGTTTATGACCTGGTCTGTGTAGTGTTCTCCCTATCCCAAAATTGAAAAATATTAAAGAAATTCTTCCTAAGTTATCATTTATGTAAAAACTTGCAATTACTTCACAATTGCAGGCTTCTTGGAAATTATTGATCTCAAATGCACGTTGCAAGCTTGTTAAGTGTCATAAATGGAAATCATTGCGACTCATTGACTAAAATCTATCAAAAAATGAAGAACTATCAACAAGCAGCTTTAACAAAAAACGCAATACCTAGGGCTGGACCAAAAAAACGCTTTGAGCCTTGTACAGTACTGAGCCATGCGGAAAAACTTCAGCATTATTTTTTCATATTGCCCGTTCTTCGTATCTTGAGGAGAGTTCCAGGACATCTGACGATACTGACCACCTGAAAAGTCAATATGTCTCCGACAACATTCTTTTACTTTTTCAGTCCATTGAGACGGAGATTGACAGAAGGCTGGGACTTGGCTAGGAATGGGAAGAGGTGGTAAGGTCAGGGCCTCAATTAGCTGGTGGAGAGGCCAGGATGACGGCTACTTAGGAGGATGACCCAGGTACACCTTTTTTGCTCCTTTCTCGCCTTCCCTCCCAGATGGCAAACAGAGAGACTCAAAGGGGCGACCAAGTTTTTGCCCACAGCTCAAGGCCCTACCCATCAAATAGTAACGCGACAGATGGCACACCGCCCTCCTGAGCAAACAACAACAGAGTATTTCCGATACCACACTCTACTAGCCTGCCACCCAATTCTCTTAGCAAGCATGACCTTCTGTGACGCATCCTGATTGTTCACCCTGATGAATATCGAAAAGGCTAGTTTTGGAAAAGAAGTGGCGGAAACTTCTGAAGGAGCTATTTGAGGGGGAGAGGGATTGAAATAAAAATGGGAGGAACCCTCTGGGAGGTGCTGGTCGATGTATGGGTGAGTAGAGGCTGGAGGCGGGATGGAAAGCGCCGGGTTTCTCGTAGAAAAGCTCATTGTCGTAGGCGTACTGGAACGGGGAGTCCTGTAATTCTCTCCTTCCAAGGCAACATAGTTCACTTCGTCATTTCATCGTCACAGAGTTTCAGTCTTTCTCTCACATTGAGTTAGCCTAGCTCAGCTGTTTCTCTAATGCTTGTTACAAGATAGGCCCATTGGCTGTGATTGCGAAGAAGGAATGGGCCGGGAATGGGGAAAGTGGGGCTCCGAAGTGGATTTCTTCCCTAGGCACAAGTGCCATCGGCCCACTCTCCCCCATTCTCCCTTATATGCAATGCAAACGCTGTCATCAACACCGATGACCAGTTCCCCTCCCGTCTCCTCCACTGCAATCCTACCTCACTCACTCGCACCATCCTTGAAGCACACAAGCCATCCGCCATCGTTAACGCCCAAATCACTTTTACGCAGAGAAAAAGATTGCAAAGAAGCCTAAAAGCCAACCTGCTTGAGAACCCAGGAGCCGGCATTGCGGGCTCGGTAGCGAGAGTAGCAGGCCAGTGCTGCCAGGGAGCCCACACAGGTCACGCCCGCCGCTGCAACAATCCACACTAGTAGCCCCCAGTAGCCGAAGCCAACTCAGTCCCACCGATCACTCCTGCAAGAAGACCCGCGAAGAGTACTGGGTTCTGCAGTGGGCCGCCCTCTCCGTCCTGCACCGACGACGCCGGCACCGACGAACCTTCGCTGTACAGGCCACCGACCACCTCGTAGCCAGCCTTAAACAACCCCTCATTTACTTTCACCAATCAACCCAGTTTAAAGCCGAGATCAATCAACCAAAATAAAGAAGAACTTTTGCACATTAGTTAAAACTAATCTTTTTGAAGTAAATCTGCCCAGATTTTAGTTTTGCTACCAACATTAATGGCGTATGATGGAAATTTTAATGCAGAGCATTTATGCAAATTAGTTGAGGTATTTCATGCCCATGTAGGTAATCAATTAGCAGGCTTTCTGACTTGCTGCCAGAAGAGTGAGTAGAAAGGTGGTAAGAAGGAACCAAAGGGAGCGTGGTGAACAAGTTGCGGAGGCGCTCGCTGGAAGCGAAGAGTCCTGATTCTGCAATTTCACCTCTATCACCTGGATGATGTATGCGGAGTGAGAAGCGAGGGACCAGTTTGAGCAGCGATGAGGAGTTTGTCGCCCGCCTTGCCCAGATACACCGTCACACTGCAACTGCCTTCTCTTGCTATCCTGTCTCACTGCTGGGAAAATAGTAGCCTACATTCGCTGGTTCTCCAGAAGACGGCTCAGTGAGGGGCATAAGGTTGCCTCTGATGCATGGGATTCCTTCAAATCAGTTTTGTCAAATCAACTCTAAAATGATTTTTTTAAATCATTTGTTTTTGAGACATGTTTCTATTTGGCGGATGTATTTTTCTTTTCTGGTTTATAGGTTTGACTGACAAGTTTCTGGATGGGTTTAATTTGGACTGGTATTGTGGGTTGTTATTTTTCGAAAATCACGTTTGATTTCCCCTTTCCTGTTCAACCTCATATCCTGGCGCGCAAACCTGCTTGACCTTGAAGTTTCGGCCTCACCCACCTGCTCAAAAAAGGCACCCCCGTATTTCCTTTCACAACCACTCCCTAGGGCGGTATGGGGGCCCATAAAGGCAGGAAATGTCGCCAAGGTCACTCTCAGCCAGCTTTGCTTTAGCCACAGAGGGCGGGAGGGGCAAAAAATATGCCCATCCAACTCAGCGGCACTTAACCCCTAGGAGCGGCTCTGGCTAGAGATGCGCGGCTGCGGCTTCTCTCTTTGAGTGCACAGCATCAAGGGCTCTTTGGCTGACCTCTTCATTGCTGGAGATATTTTTATCCCCCCCTCCTCCTCTTCTACCTCTCCCCCTCCCCTCATGCCTCACCAACATTTATTCACTGGCTCTTTCCAAGTTCAGGCAGAAGAAGCATGCAGATTGCAGGGCCTAGTCTGTTTGTCCAGCCTGCTTGGGCATAAAAAGGGCAGAGAGGGGAATACACGCCCATCCGCCCCGCCCAAACACTTCGCCTCCCACAACCACCGCCCATAAGTAGAGAGGCACCCCCTACACGCATTCCCACAACACCCCCTCCCCCCTCCCCAGCCCCTAACTGTCCCAACCCTCTCCCCTGCGGGGCCTCAAATATTTGCCGATTGCCCCTCGTCTCCTCTCCTGTCTTCTCCCCCCACCCCCTCCCCTGCCCCCAGGCGGCAAGAAGGCGAGGGTGACCTGAGCAGGGATTAGCTGGAGTAGGGGCAGGTCCGCGGCGGCGAAGAATGCCGCGCCCTTCACTTGACAGGCTACCTGCAGGAGCAGGGCAGGTTTCCAAGTGATCCCAAATTGATGAGGGAAGAAAGGGAACCTTGGAGTAGGAGGAGATGGGAATGGGCGAAGTGCGGAGGGCAGCCCGCTTGCTGGCCGCATCTGCCAAATTCACGCCCCCTACTCTTGCTGATTCAGGATGAGTAATGCAGTTGAGCGATTACCTTCGGCTGGGCGGTTTTTGGTGGAAGTTGTAGTATGAGAGGCGGTTGTGGTAGTGGTGAAGGGCGTAGTTGTGGTTGAGGAAGCGGTAGTGGAGGTTGACGTTGTGGTGGCGGAAGTGGTGGTGGGAGACGTGGATGTTGTAGGCCGTGAGGTTGACGGTGGAGCAGCTGATGTGGAAGGAGAGGGTGTAGTAGGCGGTGCAGTAGTAGTAATAGTGGTAGTGGTGGGCGTTGTGGTAGTGGAAGTGGTCGACGAAGTAGTCGTAGACGGTGTAGTGGGGTTGGGCGTAGTGGTAGTAATGGTAGCTGTCGTCACATCAGGCAAGCTTGTGGCAGACGTGGTCTGAATCTGAAAGACATAGAAGCAGTAGCCAAATCCATCGGAGCTTAGAATAAGAAAGGATACGGAAGAAGGGGTGGAGGCGGTGGTGGTGATGGAGGGAGTAGTGGTAGTGTCAGAGGTGGTCGTGGAGGGAAAGGATGTGGGCTGTGTGCCGGGGAAATGCGAGATGCGGAAGAGTCGAGTCGTTCGTCGGGGAGCCAGCGGCGGTACCAGGGTGAATGGGACGCCTTCTCCCACCCTTCCCACTGCCTCTGCATCTGCATCCAGTGCCTCATTCACTTCGCTGATAAGATCCACAGATGAATAAAATCAATTGCATATGAACAATATTTGGTGCTCACGATTGTACAACCACAAGGAAAATGGAAGAATGTAAGAAAAAAGCAGAAGGTTAAACCCAGAGGAAGGCGGCTGGAAGAAGTGGGAGGCGTTGGTGTTGGCGTAGGGTGGAGAGTGTGTAGGATGAGGCGATGGTGGGGTGGTAGGGTGGTGATGGTGTTGGGGTAGTTGGGAGTGAAGGTGACGAGGCTGGCAGCGATGTCGAAAGCGGAGCGACGGGTGGCGAAGGTCACCGTGGAGGAGGAGGAGGGACTAAAGCTTCTGCTTCCAATGCTCCTCCACTGCAAAGGTCGAGTAGGCGGGGGTGTAGGAGGGGCTGTGCTCTGCGTCCGGCGGAAGGTGTAGCGAGCAGAGGCTCTCCTTGGCTCCACAGAGCTGGCCGGAGGCAGGCTGGGCTCAGCCGGGCTGAGGGTGGAGGAAGGAGAGGGAGTGGATGAGGGCATGGAAGCAGAGGCAAATGAGGAGGAAGGGGTGGATGAGGCGGTGGAGGTTGAGATGGTGATGAGTTGGGCGCCGAGGGTGAAGTTGTGGGGCCATTGGGCGAGTTGGCTGGTGGAGATGAGGGGCGCATATTGGAGGCCTTGGGAGGGGATGAGAGAGGAAGAAGAGGGAAGGAGGGAAGAGGAGGAGGAGGGGAGGAGGGAATAAGAGGAGGGGAGGGGAGGTTTGTCGGTGGGCAGAGCTGCAGCAAGGCCGATGCCGGGGAGGAGAAGGAGGAGGCAGTGCATGGCAGGGGTATGTTTATAAGAGGGGGTTGGTGTAGGTGGTGAAGCCGGGCTCAGAAGTGGAGGCGCATTGTGGCTGGAATGAGGAGCGGAGGTGAGAGGAGGAGCTGAGAGGCGCAAAAGAGGGGAGGTGCGCGCGCTCGATGCCAGGAGAGAAAGGAGGGAGGAGGGAAGGGGGCGGGAGGTCTGGACGGATAAAATAATGGCCTCTCCCACTCTCTCTCAACCGGGCGCACCTCACGAAAAGGCAGGGTCGGTGAAAAAACGGAGGCAGGGGAATCTCTCTGCTCGTCTGCGTTTGGGCAGTGGGGGCCAAGTTTGCGGCCCCGCTGTGCCATGGGCCCGCCCACAGTGCAGGCGGTGGGGGGTTTTGAGGGGGAGGGGGCCAAGGGAGGAGTGCCGCTGAGGGGAGGGGCCAAAATAGTGGCAGCAGCTCCAAGCACTGGGCCTCAAACGCGCGCTCTTGCTGGACTCCTGCCGCGAAGGCCTGAGCATCTGGCCAAGAGATCTTCTTATACAGACTTCATTCGAAAAGCATTCCTCAGTTTTACGTAGTACCAAGATGGCGAGCAAGAGCAAGGAAACTGGGGAGGAGGAGGAGAAGGTAAAGTTCTGTCTGTCTCTGATGAGGAGGAAATGGACAAGAGAAGGATGAGGGGGTGAATTGAGGTGGGGGGACGAACGGTGGAAGAGCCGTTGGATCTGGTGCGACTGAGCCTGGACGAGAGGATCTACGTCAAGATGCGCAACGACAGAGAACTCCGCGGACGTCTTCACGTTTCCTTTTTTATCCCTTTTTCTTCTCGCAAGTAGAAACTTTTGCATCATTTCCATGTAGCAAATGGTAAAAAGTGAAAATAGATGAATGAAGACAGCGAGGTCGCCAAATCTTATCACTCAAATGAAGGATAAAATGCATAAAAATCATTCTTGGCCGATGAGGGTATATGAATTAGAGGGCCTTGTTAGAAATGTAATTGGTAGAGCAGAATTGGCAGAAGTAGGCGATTCCCTGGTGCTCATAGTGGCAGTCTCGATCCTCGCAGGCGCGTGGACACATGCCGTGCCCATAGCTGCACTTCGCCGCGCTCTTGTAACAGCGCCAACCATACCTTCAGCTCTTACTCTCCTCTTTCCTCACATCAGCAAAGCTTTCTCAACTGACTGGCAATGCTGGTACTTGATGTGCGGGCAGCGGTTGGGAGTGGGCTGGATGTGCTGGGGCCTTAGGTGGTCGGGGCAGAGGGTGCAGGTCATCTCGTACTCGGGGTGATAGAAGATGCAGTCGTTGCTGAGGTAGTGGCTTGTGTTGAGGGGGCAGGGCGGGTGCCGCTGGGGGCAGCGGCGGCCGGCACACAGGGGGAACTTTTCGCAGGGGCTCTGGTTGTGAGCGCAGCGACGGGCTGTCTTCCCCGCAGGCTGGATGGAAAGCTCCAGTCTCAGAGTCTCAAGGCTGGGAGGCTCCTGCTCTGGCCTGGTGGCCTCCGGCTCTGCTCTGGTGGGCGGCTCCTGGTCGGTGATGTAGGCAGGCTCCTGCTCCACCAGCTTCTTCTTCTTCCGCTTCGGCTCGGAGGAGCAGGTGCTTGCTTCTGGAGGTGGGGCGGTGGAGGAGGGGGGCTGGGAGGTGAGCTGAAGCTCGGAGGTGGTGAGATGAAGGGGAGGATGGGAGTGGAGGTGAAGCTGGGCGGGCTGATAAGAGTGTCCGTCCTGAGTGAGCTGTCGAAGGAGGAGGTATTGCAAGGGATGGGCGCGGAGGGAGTGGATGAAGAGGGCGGGAAGGCTGGGGCAGGGCGTTTGGCAGAACAGGCACTCCTCTTCCCCGCCAAGAAGTTCCGCGTCCACTTCGCAGCTCATTCTTGCCAGAGCCGGCTGGTGATTGCGTTGCGACGGGAGATTGCACAGCGCTCACTGGGAAACTGCGCAAACACACAAGCTTTGGGCCAATACACTCTGGGTTAAACTAAACTTCCCGCCTTTTTTGCCATCCCACTAGGGGAAGAAAAAACTTGGGTTTAAATTTAAATCTGTTGCTTTTTGATTTCGTTCTATCAACAAATTTTACTGTAGATTCAGCTGCACTGATCCTTTTTCAACAGTATGAAAAAACAAAGTATCACGACCACGACATTTAATATCACGATTCTATAATTTTGATTCACATAATTCCCCATGTAAGGGTGAAAGGAATTTTTGATGGCATTGTCTAAAAACAAGCAACCTTTCCTTGCTAGTATTATGCTTAGCTAAACACTAAAAAATAACATAGTAACGCTGTGCGTCATTTAAGGATCTGAGCCAATTTTCATGTTAGCACAGTGACTCCAAAACACCTTTAAAAAGTTAGAAATGTCGCAAAATACCGGCACCATCATAATGTCCCAGTTAGTGTGAATGAGAGAGAGAATCGGAGTGGCCTATGGGCGATGGCGGGCGATATATTTGGGTCCACAGGCAGGACAGAAGTAGGCAACGCCCAGGTGCTCGTACTGACAGGCCGGATTGCCACAGCTGGTGGGGCATAGACCGTGCCTAAACCTGCACTGCGCCGCCATCCACTTGCACCGCCCAGGGCCATACCTCCAATCCCAGCTCCTTTCTCTCCCCCTCCTCTCCTGCCATCAATGAACTGGGAGTCTTACCCGCACTGTTCCCGTTTGATGTGCGGGCAGCGAATAATGGGCGGCTGGAGGAGCTCTGGTCGCAGGCGTTGTGGACACTGCTTGTGGCAGGTCATCTGGTATTCTTGGTGATAGAAGGCGCAGTCGTTGTCCAGGAAGTGGAGGCCGCTGAGGGGGCAGGGCGGGTGCTTCTGCGGACACAGGCGCCCCAGACAGAAGGGGAAGCGCTGGCAGCGGCTTAGATTGTGCCGGCAGCGAGGGGCAGCTTGGCCCAGTGGTAGAACGGCGAGAGGGGAGGAGGACTCATCATCCTTTGTCCTCTTCTCTTCCTCCTCCTTCGTTTTGTTCGGCTCCTCTTTCTTTATACCCACATGCTCCTCTTCCTTCTCCTCCTTCTTTATCTTTCGCCTTGGGGAAGTAGATGAGGATGAGCGGCGGCCTCTGGAGGAGGAGAGGGGCGAAGGTTGACTGGAGGTTGAAGGTGGAAGCAGCTGACTGGGCTGGTAGCGATGGCCTTGCTGAGCGAGCTTGCGAAGGAGGAGGTATTCGATGGGGTGGACGCGAAGGGAGTGAATGAGTAGGTGGGGGTGGCCTTGGTTGGGGGCGGCACAGAAGAGGCAGCTCTGTTGGCCAGAGAGCAGCTCCAGGTCCAGGTCATCATGCCTCATCACGAGTCACACATAGGCTGCCAGGAGAGGGGTAGGGAAGGTAGAGCGGGTAGGGAAGGTAGAGCGGGAAAATGCGCAGGTAGGTACCTAATGGACGGAGTAGGTGAAACCGTGATGGAGTACTTATGTACTCCACAGTGGCAGAAGGAGCGTTGCTCAAATAACTTCCGGCGAAGACCAGGACAGTTCAAACAAGAGCGCCTGTGGGGCCTGTGGGCAAATGAGTCTTTGCATCTTTGACCTCCTCAACTGAATCTGGGTAAAACTCAGGCAACAGAAAGGCATTTTCAAAGAACCAAAACCAGCATAAAGAAGTTGTTAACCGTAGCATGACATTGTAAAAGTGTTTTTTAGGCCTACGATCAACACTTGAACATGATCCTGGGTGACATCGAGGAGACGGTGACGAAGCTGGAAATAGACGAGGAGACGTTCGAAGAGCTCGTGAAACAGACCAAGCGCCATGTCCCACTCATGTTTTTCCTTTCTTTCCCCGCCTTTCATGATTGATTAGCAGGAAAAACTGAAGGTTTGTTCGCGGCGACGGTGTGATTCTGGTGGCGCCGCCCATTCGCACCGCTTCCATTGCCTGATTTCCATCCGCATTTGTACCCAATATTTGCTTCGTCACAGCTTTCACATTAAGAGACGTTTTATGAGAGGAGCAAGAATCGGGTGAACATGAATTTTTTTACCCCCCTTTTTTATGACAAATTCCGAATCTCCATACATTTTTATGTAACTCCACCAATTTTGGGCGAAAAATATGCAGAAATGGGCTCTCTACAGCTCCAAACGTAAAGGAAGGTCGAGATTTTGGCAAATTTTGCGTTTCAGGTGCTTGCAGCCACTTTAAAGCCTATTTCTCAAGTATTTTCTGCCAGAGTATAGGCATTATGGATATCGATCGAAAGCTTATAATAAAACAAAGAGCACTGTGTCCTTTGTTTGGCACAGAAAGGTGCATATGCAGAGAAAACGGCAATAATCTCCTTGATTTGCAAAAACTTGATTTTGTAATTTTTCTCAAAAATAGGCCATTTCTCAAAATTTTTGTAGAAATTACGCAATCTTAACTATCATTTTCGTTTTTCTCATGAAATTTTGGTCTAGAAATTATGGATAAATTTTTATTCGGAGGTGAACCAAATACAATATTTTTACTTTTCTATGTCAGACTCCAAATTTGGCCTATGTTATAACATAGGCCAGTTTCACAAGGATAAAATTTTGGCACTAAAAAACTTCCTGCTCTACCGTATCTGCACACTTCCCAATTTCCTTTTGTGAGCAGCTTACCCTGAGCCTTATGCAAGTATCTACTAAGAAAAATTACTGGGTTTTCAACTTATTTTTTGAAAAATGGTCCAATGTATGAGGACAAGTCAGAAATTCGCCCTATGTTATAACATAGGCCCATAGTGACCAAAAAATTTTTTGTCTTGAAATTTGATTTTAATGCCCTAAATCGATGCACCGGCCTCAAATACACCCAAATATATAATTTTTATGCATAATTTTGATGAATTTTGAAGTTCGAAATTTTTAATGATCTTCTTAGTGTGAGACCAAAATGGCCAAGAAATGAAGAATTTTCAAAATTCAAAATTCATCAAAATTATGCATAAAAATTATATATTTGGGTGTATTTGAGGCCGGTACATCGATTTAGGGCATTAAAATCAAATTTCAAGACAAAAAATTTTTTGGTCACTATGGGCCTATGTTATAACATAGGGCGAATTTCTGACTTGTCCTCATACATTGGACCATTTTTCAAAAAATAAGTTGAAAACCCAGTAATTTTTCTTAGTAGATACTTGCATAAGGCTCAGGGTAAGCTGCTCACAAAAGGAAATTGGGAAGTGTGCAGATACGGTAGAGCAGGAAGTTTTTTAGTGCCAAAATTTTATCCTTGTGAAAATTTGGAGTCTGACATAGAAAAGTAAAAATATTGTATTTGGTTCACCTCCGAATAAAAATTTATCCATAATTTCTAGACCAAAATTTCATGAGAAAAACGAAAATGATAGTTAAGATTGCGTAATTTCTACAAAAATTTTGAGAAATGGCCTATTTTTGAGAAAAATTACAAAATCAAGTTTTTGCAAATCAAGGAGATTATTGCCGTTTTCTCTGCATATGCACCTTTCTGTGCCAAACAAAGGACACAGTGCTCTTTGTTTTATTATAAGCTTTCGATCGATATCCATAATGCCTATACTCTGGCAGAAAATACTTGAGAAATAGGCTTTAAAGTGGCTGCAAGCACCTGAAACGCAAAATTTGCCAAAATCTCGACCTTCCTTTACGTTTGGAGCTGTAGAGAGCCCATTTCTGCATATTTTTCGCCCAAAATTGGTGGAGTTACATAAAAATGTATGGAAATTCGGAATCTGTCATAAAAAAGGGGGGTAAAAAAATTCATGTTCACCCCCTTGTGTGGGATTCGTGCTCCTATCGAAAAACGCCTCTTAAGCACAGCTTATATTTTACCGTCTCTTAGCATGCAATTGGTCTGAAAAACATCTCCTTTCTACGCTTTCACTTCAAAAGCCATGGTAACATCAGCTATCGCCCATAGGTACGCGGCCAATTTTCACTCTCCCGACTGCACTTTTAACTGTTAATTTTGTAGAAAAGAACATGCAATTGGGATGCAAAAATGAATCAACTAAGATTTTGGCTATTGTAAATGGGTTAAATGTGGCTTGCCGATGGTATGAACTTTGTTTGGTATGGGTTGAGAAATGAAGGGCTAGACATAAATATGATCGACCTAATTCAGAGTGATGCCAGGAACTCGATCCAGCCAACGCATGCTTAGCCATAAAGAGCCATTTATTCACCATTGCAACGGAAAGTTTCATATACCACTCAATCGGCAACAGTTCATTCTGAAGCGCAAAACAATGCCACTGTATGCAATACTATTTTGCCTACTCGGAGGCTCCTTGGCTGCTTTGGACTTGGTGCAGAGAGTGAGATTACTTTCTGTTGATCAAAATAGTTGCACCACTTGTGACCCGCCATGCAAGTAAGTTTCATTTCTTATTTTTCTGCGTCAACGAACAGCTGGGCCTCGAGAATTGGCATAAAACTTAAGTTTTGCGAAATGCTGCGTCTCTGGGTATCAGGGCATTATGGACCAATCCCACTGGTATGGTAGACTGGTTTGCAAGAGTCATTGATTTTTTGCAGCCTTTTGGCGTGCCTCCTGATATTCATGGAATGCATATTTGATGCATAAAAATGTTGCAGGGATTATGCGGTATGCGTTTACATGTGGCCTTGGAGTGATGATACTGAATGCAAATGCGAGATTTGGATCCTTACTAAACAACGCAAACGAGGCCGTCATTCCGCTTGATTCTTCAAATATTTCTACTGCCTACCCATGAAACGCCAAGAAGGAAACCGATTCAGCTTGAGAATGCTTGAGAATGATCAGGTGTAAGGAGAAAATGCACTTTAGAGGGGGAATGCACTTTAGTAGAGTGAAGGTGTTAAGAGAACTTTTCTGATATGTTCTGCCCCCTTTTTTATTTTTATCGAAACTAAACCATTTATGACTTGACCGGTCAACTATTATTCTACTCAACCGATTTCAATGATTCGACCACCATTCAAACCGCTTTGAGGAGTAGACAGGTATTGACGGATCTGGTCAATAATAAATCGTGTCTAGCAAATGTGACCTTAACCACAGAGCTAAGAGAGCCCAGAAAAAATTTTGTTTGTAATTATATAAGTGTGCCAAGCACAAGTATGTCTAAAAGATCATTAATTATGCATATGTTTAATCCATTAAAAAAATTTTATTTCACAAGAAAGGAGCATGGGGGCAAAAACAAATATTTAGCAGAATTGAAAACTGATGATAGAAAATCCATAACAGGGTTTTACTTTTATCAATTTTTGGCTGACTCCAAGAACCCCCCCCCCCCCAAGACTTACACCCCCCCCAAAGGGATACACCCCCATGAATTACACCCCCCAAGAATTACACCCACCCCCCAAGAATTACACCCCCCCAAAGGGTATTATATTGAAAAAAATTTTATTAGCTTAAAATGCTTCTCTGTACATATCTCGAAATTTAAACTCAAGGATTTTTTTTCTAAACAGCTAAATACCTAGTTTTTTAGTTAGTCTATACCAAGTTAGTCTATATCTGGTACCATCGGCAGGCCAAATGTGGGACTCTTTTCTCCAAAATGTGCAATAGGTTCGAGTAAAAAGTCAAGGAAATACATTTTCTACTAGTGGAATCTGCTGCTTGGACAGATGCATTTTGTTTTTGGCGCGCAGTTCAGTGTCTCTTTTCATGCGCGCCCAAAAACAAAATGCAGATGACACAGCAGATTCCACTAGTAGAAAATGTATTTCCTTGACTTTTTACTCGAACCTATTGCACATTTTGGAGAAAAGAGTCCCACATTTGGCCTGCCGATGGTACCAGATATTTCTTCCACTTTTAATATAGCATAAAATGTACAAATACAAATGTTATATTGCTGGTTATATTCGATATATAAAAAAGTAATTTAAAAAACTTGTGTAAAAATATAACGAAAAGAAAATATTCAAAAATGAAAATACAATGCAAACTAACTGGCAAACGAATTAATTTTTGAGAAATTTGTGACTTTTACTCAGGGCAATCGATTTTTGGGAGAAAAGACCTTTACTTTTGGCCTAGCGATGGTACCAGTTGTTTTCTCAACTTTACATAAACAAAAATGAATGCATGAGATGGATTCGAACCTACCAGTTTCATCCATCTGACCAATCGCTTGCACCACTACACCACTGGTGCATATGGCTCTTTAGTTTAACTGAATAGCTATGAATATAAATGAATACATAAGCTCAGGGACCCGGGGAAGAGGGGTGGGGGGGGGGGGGGGAGAAATGAATACCTACTATCGTCCATTGAATAGATGCGGAGAAGAAGAAGGAGAAGAAGAAGAAGAAGGAGTTCGGACAAATGGTTTTGAGTGATTTTCTCCAGCATTCTGATACTTTTTGGCGATTTTTCGCGAGTTTTGGTTAATTCGATGCTGCTCTTTCCAATGCAAAAAGAATCAGAAAGATTGAAGCTTCCAGTGAGGAGCTAGAGCCTTATCAAAATTGAGATCTAGCAATAACCCCCAAAACATACACCTTGGTCGAAAAGAGGGGCTGGGCGCTAACGGTCGCTACGCTCCCTCGCGCCAGCCCAATACCGTGTTCGTCATGCTACTAGTTCGTCATGCTACTAGCATAGCTATAGTTGCTTGACATTTTTAAAAGGCTCGCGTTGTCCTAGTTAGTCCTTACCGAGTTGAGCAGTTTAAAACATTAATGAACTTGGTTAGGACTTACTATGTTTAAGGACTAACTATGTTGTACACGAGCCTGGAAAAATTTGCGCCTACTTGATACTCCTTGTAACATGGGACAAGCCCCTACTCCTGGTAGGCATGCGCCCGCCATCCGGTATAGACTAACTATGTTTTCAAAAAAAGTAGGTATTTAGTTGTTTAGAAAAAAATTCCTTGAGTTTAAACTTCGAGATATGTAAAGGGAAGTATGTTAAGGCAATAAAAAAATTTTCAATATATATGCCTTGGGGGGTGTAATTCTTGGGGGAGGGGTGTAATTCATGGGGGGGTGTAAGTTTGGGGGGGGGGGGGGTGTAAGTCTGGGGGGGTTCTTGTAGTCAGCCCAATTTTTTATGCAATAAACAAGTATAATGGCGCAAAGCACAATGGTGACCGCGAAGTGCTTCGTTTCGTGTTAGTAACATAGTAAAAATAGGCATTTAGGATTGCGATTTGGAACCCTGAATGTCTTTTTGAGAACAGTCAACCCTTAGAACCTTAAGAACCTTAGTGTGAACTCTAAGAAGCCTTTGTTTTGCCACCTTATTGAGAACCCTTCTATTTAACATACTGATGCTCGGGTTGATGGCATGCTAAAATCGCGTTTCCATCTCTCCTCGATTGCCCCAAGTTTGCTGCTTCAGGCGCAAGTGGAATTTTGCATTTTGAAGCAGTACATCGGGCGCTACAGGATTTTTAGTGAAAAAAGTCGAAAAAGAACCTTATTGGTGTTCACAGTAGGGTGATATTATTAGGAACTTTAATGAAATTATTGCGCTTTGGGTTCTCATTAGGTTGAATTAAGTGGGAACCCTATAAGATTCCTATAACATTTGTAGTAAGTGCTCCCATTAATATGCACCAATTGAGAACACTGGACAAAAATTTTAACTTACTGTTCCCAATAAAATCACCTAATGTGAACACTATATAGTGTTCTTTTTGGACTAAATTCACTGAAACTTCTGTAGCACATTCATTACTGGATGAAAAATGAAATTTTTAACTGCCCCGGATGCAGGAGACTTGGGGCTATCGATGACAGGTTGAAACTCCGTTCTGGCATAATGTCAACCCGAGCAGGAGTATGTTGAGTAGAAGGGTTCTCAATAAGGTGCAAAAATGAAGGGTGCTTAAGGTTCCAACTAGAGTTCTTAGTGCTCTAAAGGTTCACTGTTCTCAATAAGACATACAGCCGATTTGGAAGCTTGGAAGAAAAAGAGATTGCGGATTAGCATTTGGGATTGCGATTTGGAAGAAAAACTAGTTTAATCAGCTAAGTGGCACATTGTGAGCATGATGCTTTTTTAATTCTGCAAATCGGTTGAGATTGTTGAGATCTCAAAGTTGAACAAACTGGAATTTTTTGTCACGATTTTCAAAGTTGTAGCGCCAAAATTTTTTTTAATGTTCAAAAATTTTCAAGGGTGAAAATTTTTTTATTTAGGGTCGTATACCACTTCCACCCTGCCAGATTTGTAACGGCAAAAATTACCTTTCCAGAAAAAAAGTTTGTCAAAAACCGTTGAGAATTCGCTGAGCCGTTCGGGCCCGCTTCGCTGTCAAAAAGTTTTTCATTATTCAGAATTTACGTTTATCGCTTAAGACAGCTTTTTTGAGTGATGTGAGAAATTTTGGAAGCAAGCAGCGCTTTTCCGAGTGTGTAAGCATTTTGAAGTAGACGTCACATGCAAAAAAGGGCAACGGAGGTATCGTATTTAAAGTTGAAGCGAGAGGCTTTGCTGGGACTGAGTGTGATAAAAGTTTCGTGTCACGGATCTTGACGGAGGGGATGGGTAGTGGGGACGAAGACGGCGGCGCCAAACCAATGTGCTGGTGGATGAACGTAGTTCTGCTAGTGCAACTGTATGCTTCCAAGATTTGACAAAGTAACGAAGAATCGACCCCTGCTTTGGAACCCAGCACATTGTCCGCCTCGAGGATTAACGACCCGGGCCGTCCTGATTGAGTGCATGGCGCATGGTATAAGAGATCTGAATAAAACTTCTCCAAAACAAAAAATCCGAAATGCAAGAACAAACTGTTGTCGTCGATGCGTAGACACCCAATTCCAGTCCGTTGGTTCCACTCTTCGAATTTGATTGGCTCATGCTGCAAAAGCAGAAAAACAATGCGATAAAACTACTAATTCTACTCTATGAAAACTCATTTCCACACCTCCAGTACAACATGACGCTCAGCCGAACATTTCATCAGAGGAGGAGTTGACAGAACTGGTGAGGCAGATTATAAGCGACCATTAATTGACATTAATTAACGCGCAATTTATGTAACACTACCCAAAAATTCATTCTAAATTTGATCCACATCATGAAATAGGGACATTTACATGAAATGAAAAAAGGGCTCTGCTAACCAAAATATGAATGAAAAACCTAACATGTTGCTCGGAAATAACTTCATTTACAACAAAAATGTTTCGAGTTTCGACAAGCCAATAATTTTATAACAAAGCTAAAAACTACAATTTTAAAATTATAAAATTAAATCTTATGTAAAACTCAGAAAACAATAATTCAAGGTTAAAACAATTGTACGGTAAGAAGACCAACGGAACAAATCGAATCAACGCAGAAATGCCGGCGAACGAAAAGCGGGCGAACGAAGAAAGGAATTCCAAAAGCGTATAGATGAAGTGGAGAGCAGTATTCAGGTAAAACACAAAAAAATTTGATGTAGATTAAAGTTTAACTTGCTTCAAGGCGTTCGGTACCAGTTTATGCAAATGCAAGTGCAACTCAGGACAGAAGACAAGCTGATTGGAAAAATAGGGCTAAAATGATGAATAGAATGGAACAGAAGAACTAATGGATTCCAATATCGATTATCGAGGTGCTCTGAAATGGAACGCTTTTGTTGGACAAAAAATAAACCAAATGCCCAAGTTCTGGAGGATTTTCTATTAAGGCTGAAGTATGAAGCTATGGATAAGCTCCAGACTATGGATTTAACGAATGGAAACTGTACACTGCTTTGGATGATGTTGGATCGGACGCTGATCTTTAGCTGGAGCTCGTCGGCCGTTATGGGAAGCCACGAACCCTAGCTTTGCTGGGAGGACGTGCCGGCCTGAAACCGCCTTCGTCTCCAAGCTATGGACTGGACTAATGGGAATGAAACTATGGACAATGTTCTGAATGATGGCTATGGACGCGACGAATGGAAACTGGACACAGCTTTGGATGATGTTGGATCGGACGCTGATCTTTAGCTGGAGCTCGTTGGCCGTTATGGGAAGCCACGAATTAATCAATTTTGATATAAAAATCTTATATTTCACTTGTTGAATCGTCATGTGTATAGATTCACAATATCAGTAATAGTTTGTCTATTGACTTTTGGTTAAGTTTATATTTGACATGAAAGTGCAAAAAATTGTTTGTGCCAACTCCTCTTCCGCAGCTGCTCAATGGACAGTGAAAAGATGAAGTTTGGTGATATGTATTTTTTAATTCGCGGAATTGGCTATCAAAAGTTTCACTAAACACATTGCACAAAAAAAGTTATAATAAAAAAATTAATATTGAAATCTGCTGCATTGGCTTTTTTATGAAAAAATATTTACTGTACAAGGGTTTTTTATGGAATAAAAAAATGAAGTATTTTCTAAATTATTGCGTTTTCGCCGTTTCGGCAACTCAGAGATTTTTGCATTTGTATTGAAACTTTATTCCTTTAGCCTAAAATACATTTAAAAATAATAATTCTTACACGTAAAGCAGAATTTTTCGAATCCGGCTTTTAGGATTTAGCCTTTGCCTGGCAATTTATAACAACAGGATTTTTGCTCATATTCATATTGCTTTTTAAAACGAACTGTCATTTGTAAATTTTTCAAAATTCTAGTAACCAGAAAAATTCAGAAATCACGGCTCCTTTAATCTTTTGAAAATTAATGAAACTGAAACACACACAAATGAATGGGGGACAATGGGCTCTGAAATGAGAGAGTGGCGTGAAGCTTTTAGCTCGTTAAGCCCGCTCGGCAAGTAGGATGGGCCATGTGAGGCCTCGCATACTCTCACACATCCTCCTTTCCTCTTCTACCTTCTCGCCTCTCCCAGCTCCACCAAGGCCGCTCCTTCTCTGTGCAAACAAATCCCTGGCCTGCCACCGCCTTTCCCTGCCCTTCTTTCTGCCTCTTCCCCCTCCACACAGCCCCAGCCAGCATACTTCCAGTCTTCACCAAGCCCAAAGTCCATGTTCTCTCTTCTTGGCGGGCGCAGGAGAGGTGATGAGGAGGTTGTAAGGAGTGGAAGCCGGATGGCAAACAGAGGGCAAATGCTGGGCGGAGTCCGGGCCGCACGTCGCAGGCAGAAAGGGAGGGAGGAAAGGAGAGGGAGGGAGGCGGGCGTGAATGGTATTGGATTGACTGGCGGTCGGGGAATCTTTCCCACCTTCTTCCTGCCTGCCCCTCGGAACCTCTTTAGGCGGCGGGCGGAGGGGGAGGAAGAGGGCTGGCAGGAGGACGGGGGGGGGCTACGCGCACTCCTTCCCTCCCTCCTCCCCCATCCTCCCTCCCATCCATCCCTCTTCTTCTGCGGAGGAAGCGCGGTGGGGCAGAGGAGGAGGGGCGGAAGGGGGAGGAGGAGTGTCCCTTTTTGCGACGCGAGAGAGCGCATGCTTTGGATTGCGGCGTGGAAGCAGGAAGCGGGTGGGGCGGGGCGGGGCTGTGCCTGCTGCCAATCGATAGGCTGCACAGGACCCACCGCCCGCCCCCAAGGACCTCCCTCCCTCCCCCGCCCTCCCCTCCCCCACTGCACAGGCCGAAGGCAACGAGCCTGCTAAATGGCGCTTAGGAGCCAGCCAGCCTTCCCTCCTCTTCCCCTCTCCGCCCCTTTCCCTCTCCCTCTACGCCCCACTCCCTCCCTCCCTCCGCATCCCACCGCGCCTCTCTCCTCCTCCACCCTCGCCCCCTCCTCCCCCCTCCTCACCTAATAGCCACCTGTATTACCCGCACTGCCCCCTCTCTATCCCTATTCCCTGCTCTCACTACGTTTGTAGCAATAGACCTTTCGCCTAACACTCACCTCACACCTCTTCCCTTTATCTTGTCTTCCTCGGCTTTCTTCACTTTTTACTATCAATCAAAAACTGTGTCAATCTCTTTATCTCATTTTTTCGGTGGACCAAGAAGGGGAGGAATGGTAGCTGGAGCTAAGAGGAGGGAGGATAGTTGCGGTGTTCCAGTTCAGTAACGTGAATGTAGAAGAGGTGAAGGGGCGAGCTAATCGTACGCGCACCATAGCACCATATCATGGCTGCCATAAATCCGCATCCGACCGACCTTCTAGGGGGGGGATGGCGGGGGGGATGATGGTGGTGTTGGGTGGGGGTGTCGTCGGGGGTGTCTTGTCCCGCGCGCGTCTTGGAGGCCAATGAGTGAATTTCTACAGCCGCCAAGTAGTGGCGGGGGAGGGTTGGGGGGGTAGAAGGAGGAGGGGGAGGAAGAGTAGGGTAGTGGGGGGGAGGGGAGTAGGGTAGTGGGGGGTGGAAAGAGAGAGAGAGAGGGAGAGGAAGGAGGAGAGCAGAAGGGGCCGTGTGCGCGCGCACGCTCCGCCCCCGTGCTTCTAGGCGGCTAGCTAGGCGGAGGGGGAGGAGAGGGGGCGCCCCTTCGCTTTCTTTCTTTTCCTGCGCACAGCGCACTGACTATAGGAGCGTGGAGGGAGTAAGGGGAGGAGAGGGGGAGGAGAGGAAGGGGGAGGGAGAGTGGAGGAAAGGGGAGGAGAGAGAGAGAGGAGAGCGCGCCAGAGGGGCCTCCTCCTCCAGAACTCCTCAGCGCCCTGGCCGCTGCCTTGCCCCTCCCTCCCTCCCTCCCCCTTTCTTTCCCACCTCTCCCCCCCCTTCTGCTCAATGTATACGTAGCAGGGCTGTGTGCGTTGCTGATGTGCGTTGGGGCGGCGCCGAGGTTGGAGCTTCTTCTGAGGAGGGCTGGAGAGGAGGAGGGGGAGGGAAGGGCAGGCGGTGTTCGTAGGGCGCTGGGAGGGAAGGAGGGAGCAGTGAAGTAGGGGCGAGCGAGGCAAAGGCTCCCTTTAGCCGCCAAGCCCCAAGCCCACAGCCTGCCCAGCCAACTCCGACACCGTCCCCGTCGCCCTCCTCACCCCTCCCTTCGCCCTCCTCAACCCCACTCCCCCACCCCCTCCCACAACCTTTTTGGCCCTACCCCTTTTTGGCGCTCTCGCCGCCGCCCCTCAGGACCCTTTCCTCCACCCAGCCCCTCTGCCTAACGCATCCGCATATTCTCTGCCTGCTAATCATCTCGGCCTTAACTATTCCTCCTAGTATTTTGCTTTCTGTTTTCAGATCAGCATTTGTAAGGGACTAAATGCTCCTAATTGCAATAATTTCGCAAAGTTGCAAGGCTAGAGTTACCTTGAGATTTGTCATGAATTAATTAACCCTACTTTTTGCAGCTATTTGGAAAGCGCACAAGATTAGCATCGATTACGCTAGAGAGAAATCTACCTGTAGGGATTTATCCTGCTAGTTGATTACATTCTAAAGGGTCATGCTTTTAGGCTTGTGAGGGGGAGATAAAAAAAAGGAAGAATAGGCTTTTGCAAGGTATGCCAAGAGTGGCGTCATAGTGAGTGTGGGTGGGGGTTGGGGCTGGTGTGGAGGGAAGGGGAGGGAATAGCCGTTCCACCTGCTGCTGCTCTCTGGCTTGGCTGAGGGCAGGCCAATATGCGGTGGGGCCTCATAATGTCGCTGTCTCCTCCCTCATCCTACCTCTCCCTCACAGGCTATCCCTTCACACCGCTGTGAATATTATTCTACTACCTCCCTCCCTCAAAACTCTCCTCATTTACTTCCCCTCACCTTCAACGCCCTTCATCCCTTCATCTAAGCCTTCATCCGCGCATCTCAGTGAACCCCTTCTCCCCCCGCAGGCATGGAGAATGATATTCATCGCGCTTGGGCGAGGGAGCAGTGCGATATTTTGCCAGGCGCGTCCTCCGAGGCGAGTCATTCAGCGCTCTTCCTTCTTCTCCTCATCCTCCAGTCTAGCCCTGCATTTATTATCACCATATCCAGCGGGCGCCCTGGACTCTCCCGGAGCCTTTTCCCCAATTTGACCCCCAATCTCCCCAGTTTGACCCCTCCGCAGAATGACTAAACATTTTTGTCAGTTTTCGGCCTTCCTTTGAATGCTGTTTAGAGGTGAATTGAAAAGAGGTTAGGTCGGATTTTAGGTTAAGGCAAGAGTAGAAACGGGTGAAGAGGTGTTTGTGAAGGCTAGGAAAACCATTTCTTGTTTCTCTATTCGAAAGGTGCGAAAGGCTTCAGTAGCGCTCAAATGCATTCCAATCCCGAGTTCCGACAAAGAAGCTCTTCTTTGAGTCCTTGGGCAAACTGAATTTCGCGTTGGCCTGCGTGATGGAATGGCGGCTTGCAGGCATAGGAGGGCCTGGCCACAAATTGCAGCGCTGAGTGGCCAGTCCTGAGTGTGGCCAATCACTCACTCACTGGGCCAATCACTGGCCGCTGCACGCAAGCTCATTCACTGCCTCGTCATCATGCCCCACTCCTCCTTCATGGCCCACTCCTGTCCCTACTAGACGGCCAGCTCTCTGATGCGCCGTGCGGAGTCGGAAGAGGAAGAGGAGGAGGAGTTGCCCGGCCCTTCCACCTCCACCCCAGCCCCTTCCACCTCCACAAGCCCCCCGCAGCGCCCCGCCAGCCTCGCCACTGCTTCATTCCGTTCCGCACTCGAGGTCATCATCTCCCTCCTGTCTACTCCACTCACCCTCACTGACAACTGAGCTGCCCTTAGGCACCCAAGGGCGGCTACCACCGAACGCCCTCCTATACACGGCCGCCGCCGGCCTATGAGGAGAGTTTAGGGGGGCCGAGGGTGGGGCTGGAGGAGGAGGAGGCGAGCGACGAGGACGCCGATGACTCCGCCGCCACCGCCGAGGAGGAGCTCGTCGGGTCATGGACCAGTCCGCCAACCACCGAACCCACACTCTCCCTGGAGCCCGGCCTCGCCGGCAAGGGCAGTGAACTATGGCAGGTTCGCTTCTTTTATTTCCTTCTTTTACAGCTGATAACGGACCATTTTTGATAAACATAATTTTTTAGCAAACAATTTATTTAGAATCTATCATAATATTTTTGAATCACTTGCTTAAAAAAATATATGAGGGATGAAGTAAAAGTATAAATGCGCAAACCGATTTTCCACATACCGCAAACCGATTTTCTAAATTAAAGAAAGGTATTTGAGAATTTTTATATTCGTTTTATATTTTCTTCAAAACGAGACATAATTCTATGACCTTTGGTGGCTTTTGAGCATGCAAAGCTCAAAATTCGATTTTTGGCGAAATTATTAAAGTATTTGATTGCCCGTAACAATTTTTGTTCTCAACCGACTTCTACGATCTGACCACCGTACGAATCGTCTTAGAATTATATCTAGTTTCCAAAAAAAGATTTAAAAAGGGGGCACAATTTATGGGCAACCAACTTTTAAATATATGAGTAACAAATAACCATCAACGAGTTTCATTGGAGTATCATACGAGTATCTTCAAATAACCACACATAAAATTTCAATGGCAGGTTGTCAAAAAGGCTGACTATTATTTTCCAAAGAGTAGAGAACATTTTGATTGTGCATATAAAAAAAACTGGTCTGACTGGACTGCAAATTCGAGCATTAACTCCTATTATGTCAAACCCAATTGACGAGTTTGGAAATCCTGGGGTTTATTTTTCAGCCAACTACGCCAAAGTTTTCACACACTTCAGGTTTTTTCAACAGTAAGCCACAAAAATAATTTAAAAAAATAAATTCCGAAAAATTCCGAAATAAATTTCTTCTAATGTTGTAATTTGACAGCCTAGTAAATTCTTTGTTTATCTGGCTGTGTTGTTTTGCAATAGTGAATATAGGGAAGCGTTTGGCAGGCGACACTGCGCGCGGCGGTGGCGGCGCAGGGCGGGCCGGAGTTGGGTGGCGTGGGAGTGGGCGGAGTGGGTGGGGTGGGAGGAGTGTTGGGGGGAGCTCCGTCGGCGCCGGCCTCAGACCCGGGTGCTGGCGGGGGCGGCGGGCTGCGGAAGAGGGCGGGGGCCAAACGGGCCGTACGAGGCCCCAGCCAGCCCGACCGCCCTGAGCGCGCCCTCTTCTGCCTCAGCCTCAAGAACCCCCTCAGACGCGTCTCCATCTCCATCGTCGAGTGGCGGTACTCACCCATCCTGGGCTTAGCATATATTAGGATATCTTTTTCTTGTTCGCTTTTAGTAATCAGTTGAGTTGATGAAGAGATTAGGGTGAATGAACTTCTCGGCTCTACTAACATGGGAGAGGCTAACACTGGGCCTGTGGGGGAGGAGGGGTTGTGGTTGAAGGCCATTCGAGTACCTGATCTTAATGATGATCTGTGCCAACTGCATCGCCCTGGCCGTCTACCAGCCCTTCCCCGCCCATGACTCCGACTTTCGCAACGCCATCCTTGTTCTCCTCCTTCTCCTCTTCCTCCTCCTCCTCTTTACCTAACTCACACACAAATATCCACCCTACAACAGCCAAGCAAAACAGCACAAGGATATGAAGGGTGTGTGTCTGACGGCTAACCGCGGTGAATGGCTGGCTCTCTTCTGCCTCTTCTATTTCGCAAAAGAACTGTGCTACTTGGGGAGTGAGAGATCGGGTGATGGCTATCCACACTTCTTCCTATCTTTCTTCTACCTAATTGCCCTATTCACAGGACATCATCTGCTTTTGGCGATACATGTTTTCTATACCTTTTATATTTTCATTCTTTTTTTAGCAGACGACAGTTTCTATATAAGATATGTTTGGGAGGTGTTTAGGTGAGGGGAAGGTGGAGATAAGAAGAGGAAGTAGGTGAGAATGTAGGCGTTGATTTGTAGGCCATTCGAAGGCTTCATCCTGTTCATGATCTTCGCCAATTGTCTGGCGCTCATGATCTACACCCCACTACCCGGAGGAGATTCCAACGCCCTCAACGACTATCTGGTATTGCGTCTGCCTTGCCAAAAAGGCCATTTAATGCAATGCTGCTTAAATCATTTCATGGAATCTTATTTCCCTATTCTGTTTATTTTCTTGCAAATTACTGCTCAATTTGTCCGTAATTCTTGCTTTGCTTTGCTCTTTGACAGGATAGGTTTCATAAAGCAACTCAATTTTTTTGCTCAATTGTTTCGTACAAAGCAGAAATTTTGTATGAGGTTTTCTAAAACGTAGTTATGTATAAAGGCAATCAAGTTACGCAATCAAGCCAATGATAGATCTGCGTGGATGAATGATGAATGGAAGTCAATTTTGCGATATAGTATGATTGTTGAAACAATATTTCGGAACAGTGCAATGCGCAAAGAAGAAACAGGACAGGAAGGAGGTTGACAGGGCCGTAATCAGAAGTGGATGTTGGTGTGTGCAGGAGCAAATCGAGATCGTCTTCATCGTGGTGTTCACGCTGGAGTGCGTGTTAAAGATCTTGGCCTACGGCTTCGTCTGCCACCCGGGAGCCTATTTACGCAACGGATGGAACATCCTCGACTTTCTCATCGTCCTCATCGGGTCCCTCAGCCTTTTCACCATCTTCAATCCTCAATCTGACCCCAACTACAGACTCGTCTCCACCGTTCTTTCCACCCTCAATATCCAGGGCTTCGATGTCAAGGCCTTGCGAGCATTTCGAGTGCTTCGTCCCCTTCGCCTCGTCTCTGGCGTTCCCAGCCTTCAGGTTCAGCCATCCATCTCCCATGCAGAATTAGTGAGGAAGGAGGAATGGTGGTGTAGGTGGTGTTGAATTCGATCCTGCGGGCGATGGTGCCATTGTTGCACATCGCTCTGCTGGTGTGCTTCGTGATCATCATCTACGCCATCATTGGGCTGGAGATGTTCTGCGGGAAGCTGCACAAGACCTGCGTGGACAAGGAGACGGGCTTCCTGGCCCTGGACCCGCCCACTCCCTGCGGTGTGGCCTCCTCCGCCTTCGACTGCGACGTCCGCCTCTTCCCCAACCGCGTCTGCACCGAGAACAACTCCTGGCCCGGCCCCAACAACGGCATCACCAACTTCGACAACGTCGGCCTCGCCATGCTCACCGTCTTCCAATGCGTCTCCCTCGAAGGATGGACTGAGGTTGGTTCACGGCAACCCACAAAAAAAACCCAGAAACCCGAAATCAATAGCTGAACAGTGAAACTGCAGCTCTAATGCTAGTTCTGAAGCTAACAATCCTATAAAGCAACCCAATGGATAAGGCAAGGTTTGAGTAGACAAATGGGCACTTGAATGCAGGTGAAAATTGCTGATCAAATGTTTCTGAAAACTATTTGGGAGCAGTTGATGCGAAGGTGCAATGAGATGCGAGGGAATGCTGAAACTTTACAAAACGAATTTTTCTATTTTCCCTGATTCCCTACCCCCTACAAGACGAAAGCAAGGGCATAAATCGAAATGAAAGGAGTGCTGGGGGTTGAAGGGATAGGCATAGAAGTTGAGGTGCTCGTCGCAGTTGTTCTTCTTGCAGCCGTTGCTGCCCTGGCCCACGCAGCTGCTGCTGCTGTCCCGGTTCTCCTCCCGCTCGCTGCCCAGCTGCTCAGTCCCACCCGTTTCTGCCGATTTTGACCCCAAGAGCAGAGAGGGAGCAATTGGAGGCAAACAACCGCAAACGGGGGTGAAACTAGGGCTGAGAATGAGCCCTAATTCCACCAGACGCGCTTGAGGTTGAAGAGAGAGCCGTAGCTGTGCCGTAGTAGCTGGGGAACTTGGCTGGTGTCCTTGGGTACGCGGTGGGCAGCCTCGACGCCGTTGCGAGCTTGCGGAGGCCTTGAAGACGCGGAGGACGGCCCCGTGCTGCCCAGAACTTGTAGCCGTGCTGGGCCTGCAACCAGGGCGGCCCCGCGCCACCGCAGAACTCGTAGCCGTTGCTGGAGCCTTGCAGACGTGGAGGGCGGCCCCGCGCCACCCAGCTTGAGCCTGCAGCCTTGCAACGGAGGGCGGCCCCGTCGCCGCCGCAGAGCTTGAGCCGTTGAGGCCTTGAGCCGGCGGCCACGCCATCGCTAACTCGACGCAGCAAGGTGCCTGCAACCGGCGCCCCCGCCCCCGGCCATTGCTGAGGCCTAGACCTGGGCTTAGCCTCTTTTATGTGCCTTTCTCATCTTCTTCTCGCCCCACCTCTGAGAGCTGGAGAGGGGCCCCTTTTGATCACTTTGTGGGCTTTTCGCCTCTTCTTCCCGCCCCTCCTCCCTGGACTAGAGGGGGGCCCTTCTGCCTCTTGGAGAAGCTGAAGATGTTCTTGATGGCCCTGCAGCCGCTGCTGCCCCCAGCTCTCCTTGCATCCATCTCCGCTGGCCCCGGGCTGTGTATGAGCAGAGGCTGAAGGCTGTGGTTGGGCAAGGCTCTCAGCCCCCGCCGCCCGCTGCCTGGGGCGCTGGGCAGGCTGGGCGTGCTCCTTAGCTCGGCTGCCGCGTGGCCTGGAGGCGCCACGGCTCCTCGCCTCCCGCGTGCTCCCGTAGACGCTGAGGTGGGCTGAGAGGCTCCTTGAGCCCCGCCGCCGTCGCTGCTAAGCGCTGTAGGCAGGCTGCTCCCAGCCCCGCCGCCGCGCTGCTTAGAGCGCGTAGGCACTGGAAGGGCTCCTCGAGCCCCCGCCGCCGTCGCTGGCCTCCTTGCAGCTGTTGCTGGCCTTCGAGCCCTCGCCGTCGTTGCTGGTCTGGGAGACGCTGTAGGTGGGCTGGGTGAGCTCCTCTAGCCCCCGCCGCCGTCGCTGGCCTCCTTGCAGCTGTTGCTGGCCTCTGGAGCCCTCGCCGTCGTTGCTGGTCTGGGAGACGCTGAGGTGGGCTGTGAGCTCCCGTAGCCTCCGCCGCCATCGCTGGCCTCCTTGCAGCTGTTGCGGCCTCCTGGAGCCCTCGCCGCCGTTGCTGGTCCGGGAGACGCTGAGGCGGGCTGGGCATTGGCGCTGGAGCTGATGAAAACCTACGCCCTCGTTGTCCTCCTGGGGCTGTTAGGCTGGCGAGCTGCTAGGCCTGGGCAGGCTGGAGCAGCTTGGGGGCTCCTTCGGCAAGCTGGGAGCGTTTCCTGGGCATCGTGGAGGCAAAGTAGACGAAATCCTGGCATTGCCTGGGTGAGAGGAAAGGAGAGAGCAATGAGAAGGTAGGCGCTTGAGGAGGGCTGCGTGGAGGCTGTGAAGGCGGACGATGCTGGCTGGGTTGAGGATGGCGTCCTCGAAGAAGCAGCGAGCTCCGGTCCAGCTCCTTGGCCTGGGCGCATGAGAGGACTTCTCTCTCCTTGCACTTGGGACTGGAGAGCTGGTTCATTTGAACTTGTTCTGATTTGAAAAGCCCTAGGAGGGCTGTTTGTGTACACTCGCCGCTGGTGGGGGGTACTGGGAGATGTAGATAGTAGATGGGGTGTGTGTGGGCCTAATCTGCGCGGTCTGATCACTAGAGAAGGTTCTGGAGGCTGCTCTTCCGCGAAGAGAATCGCATGGAGCGGGATTGGGAAGGGGAGGAGAGGCTAGGGCGAGCTGCACCCGAGGCCGTCGTCCTGAGGCCGTCGCTTGTGGCCTGGTTGCTCTCGCTTGAGCTGGAACCAACTACACCACCCAGACACTTTCCAAAGCACTCAAAGCAATGCACCGAAAGTTGAGGTGAAACTAGGGCCTAGCGCAAGCCCTAATTCCACCTAGCACGCTTGAGCTGGAGAGGAGAGGTTGGGTGAAGTGATGGTGTAGAGGCTGTGAAGATGCTGGTGGCACTGATGCTGAAGTTGGGGAAGCCCACGGAATAATGCTCCGTTCTAGGGCTGGGGTTGTAGGAGAGGGATTGAGGGGGTCGTGTAGACGTCCTAGGCAAGGTTGAGCTGCTCGGAGCCGTCCTGCTTGGAGTCCATCCCGCCCTTGTCCCTGCTGGAGTTGTCCAGGTTCTCCTTGACGAGCGCCGTGCCCTTGTCCTCCTCCCCACGGAAGAGGCTGGCCTTGCTGACGCTGTCGCCCCCGAAGGCTCCACTGAAGAGTCTTGTCTGCTCTTTCTGGTGGTCCGATCGCTTCGTATTTATTTGGAAACTGAATGAATCGAGGCCCCAAAGGCTGGTAATTTGCACGCGGCTGCTATGAGGGCACTCAGGATCGCAGCGCTGGTTTGAAAAGCAATTCCAAGCCTACAAGCCCACCTCTTACAACCTCCCCCCATCCTCTCAGCCGACCTCTTCCAGGTGATGTACTGGGTGAACGATGCTGTCGGCAACGAGTGGCCCTGGATCTACTTCATCACTCTGGTCATCCTCGGCAGCTTTTTCGTCCTCAACCTCGTCCTTGGTCTCTTTCACCCCTCTGACAAAGGAGGGATGGGAGGGAATTATTGGTTGTAGGTGTGCTGTCGGGAGAGTTCAGCAAGGAGCGAGAGAAGGCGCGAGCTCGCGGCCTCTTCCAGAAATTCCGGGAGAAGCAGCAGCTGGAGGAGGACCTCAAGGGCTACCTCGACTGGATCACACAGGCTGAGGACATCGAGCCCGTCAACGAGGTATTCTACCCACCCCTCCCCTTCTCATAGCCGCCTAGTGGAGTGTAGCTAGAGCAGCACTAATGAGCAGAGTAGGGCCTAGACTCCCCTCTCTGGGACGCTGAGAAGGTGGCGGTGAACTGTGAAGGAGGATGATGAGGACCCGGCCAAACGGCGTCGCCCCAGTAGACTCTCTCTGAGAATGATGGTGGAGGAGTCTGAAGAGGATGAGGATGAAGATGAAGAGGCAAGCCTCTACCCGCTTTACTATTCCCTCTTTCACTCTCTCTCCTTTCTCACCATCTCTCCTTCCTCATTCCTCACCATCCATCCTCCCCCTTCCTCTACTAAACACGCCTCGCCTTCGCAGCAAGTCTGGACCAAACCGCGTCCGCCAACCCAAACGCTGATTGAGCTTGTGAGTTGGGCTTAGAACAGCAGCAGCAAAAACGCACTAACTAAAAGCAAATCCTCAGTTCCATTCGCATATATTCACAGCTCAAACTACAAGCCTATCTCGATTAACCCAACTCACCTAGCCTCCAACAAATGCCTTGGTCCAAATGGCCCATCAGGCCCAGTGACCTAATGTCCATAAGAAATGATGACATGGCAGGAAGGTAGAGTGTGATGATTGCAGGAAGAGGAGGAGGCAGAGGAGGAGAAGGAGGGTGGGGAGGAGGAGGAGGGCGGAGACGCCGAATTGGGCTCCAAGGACGACCTCCACCGAACCTCCTTCTGGCATCGCCGCATGAAGGGGCTCAAGAAGTTCAACAGGTTCTCTTTCCTACCTCCTTTGCCCACCCCCTTGGCCCAGCCCAGCCCTGGCAGCATTAGCGAAGGCATTGATTGACTGGGTGAGTGTGTGTGATTGAAGCCAACGCAAGCGGCAGCTGGGCTGGCTAGATCGCCTGGATCGGTAAAGCGCCCCAGTTCATTTCTTTCCACCTTCTCTAGACAGCCGTGTTCCGCTGCTCTGGCACACCACCAGTACACTCATGTATCTGGCGCCCGTTTGCCGCTCTCCTTGTTCCGTTCTGCCAGTCTCACAGGCATCAGTTCCTTGCCCTTGCCCTGCCTAGCCAGACCCATCTACTCCCCCTTCCACACCTCCGTTTTTACCCGCCTATGGGCCTGTCCTGCGTTTCGTTTGCTCCCCAGTCCTGTCACATACACCCACACAATCCCAGTCAACAAGATATGCCCGCCTTCCTTAGCAACCTTCTCTCTCTCCGCCCCCATCCTCTTCCCACCCACCCAAATATGCCCACGCTCCTTATCGCCCTTTATTCACCGGCAGCCACACGAAATCAGCAGTATTCAACATGCCCCCCATCCTACTCAAAACTCTCAGTTCCTTTCCAAGGGCTTCTGCAGAGTCCTTTGGTGGGATCATCGCTGAGTTTCTAACCTATGCTTCAAAAGTGTTCAGTAAAGGGGGAGGCTGCTTAGGAAAATTGAAGAAATAGGGGAAAAACAGGCTATTTGAGGCGATGTCGGCGGGGTTGTCGACGGATGGTAAAGTCGCAAGCTTTCTACTGGCTCGTCATCATCCTCGTCTTCCTCAACACTCTCGTTCTCACCACTGAGCATTATGCCCAGCAACCATGGCTCGACCGATTCCAAGGTCCTCCACACTTATCCCTCTTGAGACGATGCCGGCGGGGTTGTCGACGGATGGTAAAGTTGCAAGCTTTCTACTGGCTCGACATCATCCTCGTCTTCCTCAACACTCTCGTTCTCACCACTGAGCACTATGCCCAGCAACCATGGCTCGACCGATTCCAAGGTCCTCCACATTTATCCCTCTTGAGACGATGCCGGCGGGGTTGTCGACGGATGGTAAAGTCGCAAGCTTTCTACTGGCTCGTCATCATCCTCGTCTTCCTCAACACTCTCGTTCTCACCACTGAGCACTATGCCCAGCAACCATGGCTCGACCGATTCCAAGGTCCTCCACACTTATCCCTCTTGAGACGATGCCGGCGGGGTTGTCGACGGATGGTAAAGTTGCAAGCTTTCTACTGGCTCGACATCATCCTCGTCTTCCTCAACACTCTCGTTCTCACCACTGAGCACTATGCCCAGCAACCATGGCTCGACCGATTCCAAGGTCCTCCACATTTATCCCTCTTGAGACGATGCCGGCGGGGTTGTCGACGGATGGTAAAGTCGCAAGCTTTCTACTGGCTCGTCATCATCCTCGTCTTCCTCAACACTCTCGTTCTCACCACTGAGCACTATGCCCAGCAACCATGGCTCGACCGATTCCAAGGTCCTCCACACTTATCCCTCTTGAGACGATGCCGGCGGGGTTGTCGACGGATGGTAAAGTCGCAAGCTTTCTACTGGCTCGACATCATCCTCGTCTTCCTCAACACTCTCGTTCTCACCACTGAGCACTATGCCCAGCAACCATGGCTCGACCGATTCCAAGGTCCTCCACATTTATCCCTCTTGAGACGATGCCGGCAGGGTTGTCGATGAATGGTAAAGTCGCAAGCTTTCTACTGGCTCGTCATCATCCTCGTCTTCCTCAACACTCTCGTTCTCACCACTGAGCACTATGCCCAGCAACCATGGATCGACCGATTCACAGGTCCACGAAATTAATCACTCATGAGACGATGCCGGCGGGGTTGTCGACGGATGGTAAAGTCGCAAGCTTTCTACTGGCTCGTCATCATCCTCGTCTTCCTCAACACTCTCGTTCTCACCACTGAGCACTATGCCCAGCAACCATGGCTCGACCGATTCCAAGGTCCTCCACATTTATCCCTCTTGAGACGATGCCGGCGGGGTTGTCGACGGATGGAAAGTTGCAAGCTGTGTACTGGCTCGACATCATCCTCGTCTTCCTCAACACTCTCGTTCTCACCACTGAGCACTATGCCCAGCAACCATGGCTCGACCGATTCCAAGGTCCTCCACATTTATCCCTCTTGAGACGATGCCGGCAGGGTTGTCGACGGATGGTAAAGTCGCAAGCTTTCTACTGGCTCGTCATCATCCTCGTCTTCCTCAACACTCTCGTTCTCACCACTGAGCACTATGCCCAGCAACCATGGCTCGACCGATTCCAAGGTCCTCCACATTTATCCCTCTTGAGACGATGCCGGCAGGGTTGTCGACGGATGGTAAAGTCGCAAGCTTTCTACTGGCTCGTCATCATCCTCGTCTTCCTCAACACTCTCGTTCTCACCACTGAGCACTATGCCCAGCAACCATGGCTCGACCGATTCCAAGGTCCTCCACATTTATCCCTCTTGAGACGATGCCGGCGGGGTTGTCGACGGATGGAAAGTCGCAAGCTTTCTACTGGCTCGTCATCATCCTCGTCTTCCTCAACACTCTCGTTCTCACCACTGAGCACTATGCCCAGCAACCATGGCTCGACCGATTCCAAGGTCCTCCACACTTATCCCTCTTGAGACGATGCCGGCGGGGTTGTCGACGGATGGTAAAGTTGCAAGCTTTCTACTGGCTCGACATCATCCTCGTCTTCCTCAACACTCTCGTTCTCACCACTGAGCACTATGCCCAGCAACCATGGCTCGACCGATTCCAAGGTCCTCCACATTTATCCCTCTTGAGACGATGCCGGCAGGGTTGTCGACGGATGGTAAAGTCGCAAGCTTTCTACTGGCTCGTCATCATCCTCGTCTTCCTCAACACTCTCGTTCTCACCACTGAGCACTATGCCCAGCAACCATGGCTCGACCGATTCCAAGGTCCTCCACACTTATCCCTCTTGAGACGATGCCGGCGGGGTTGTCGACGGATGGTAAAGTTGCAAGCTTTCTACTGGCTCGTCATCATCCTCGTCTTCCTCAACACTCTCGTTCTCACCACTGAGCACTATGCCCAGCAACCATGGCTCGACCGATTCCAAGGTCCTCCACATTTATCCCTCTTGAGATGATGCTGGCGGGGTTGTTGACGGATGGTAAAGTCGCAAGCTTTCTACTGGCTCGTCATCATCCTCGTCTTCCTCAACACTCTCGTTCTCACCACTGAGCACTATGCCCAGCAACCATGGCTCGACCGATTCCAAGGTCCTCCACATTTATCCCTCTTGAGACGATGCCGGCGGGGTTGTCGACGGATGGTAAAGTCGCAAGCTTTCTACTGGCTCGTCATCATCCTCGTCTTCCTCAACACTCTCGTTCTCACCACTGAGCACTATGCCCAGCAACCATGGCTCGACCGATTCCAAGGTCCTCCACACTTATCCCTCTTGAGACGATGCCGGCGGGGTTGTCGACGGATGGTAAAGTTGCAAGCTTTCTACTGGCTCGTCATCATCCTCGTCTTCCTCAACACTCTCATTCTCACCACTGAGCACTATGCCCAGCAACCATGGCTCGACCGATTCCAAGGTCCTCCACATTTATCCCTCTTGAGACGATGCCGGCGGGGTTGTCGACGGATGGTAAAGTTGCAAGCTTTCTACTGGCTCGTCATCATCCTCGTCTTCCTCAACACTCTCGTTCTCACCACTGAGCACTATGCCCAGCAACCATGGCTCGACCGATTCCAAGGTCCTCCACACTTATCCCTCTTGAGACGATGCCGGCGGGGTTGTCGATGGATGGTAAAGTTGCAAGCTTTCTACTGGCTCGTCATCATCCTCGTCTTCCTCAACACTCTCGTTCTCACCACTGAGCACTATGCCCAGCAACCATGGCTCGACCGATTCCAAGGTCCTCCACATTTATCCCTCTTGAGACGATGCCGGCGGGGTTGTCGACGGATGGTAAAGTCGCAAGCTTTCTACTGGCTCGTCATCATCCTCATCTTCCTCAACACTCTCGTTCTCACCACGGAGCACTACGCCCAGCAACCATGGCTCGACCGATTCCAAGGTCCTCCACTCTTATCCCTCTTGAGACGATGCCGGCGGGGTTGTTGACGGATGGTAAAGTCGCAAGCTTTCTACTGGCTCGTCATCATCCTCGTCTTCCTCAACACTCTCGTTCTCACCACTGAGCACTATGCCCAGCAACCATGGCTCGACCGATTCCAAGGTCCTCCACATTTATCCCTCTTTTTTCAGGCAATTGCCGTAACTGTTTTGTACGAAAAGCAATGGAGCTAAGAGACAAACAATAGATTGGAGAGATTTCATTGCTTATGCATAAATTGAACTTTAGAAACGTCGTCGTTTTATGTCATCTTGCCGAATTCAATTTGGAAAGCAAAATAAAGCTGGAAAATATGGTCGGTATGAAGTAAAAGGGAAAATGGAATGTTGCAGAGATGGCAAACCTGTGGTTTGTGATCCTGTTCTCAGCGGAGATGCTAGTGAAGATGTACTCCCTGGGCTTCCTCTCCTACTTCGTCTCCCTCTTTAACCGCTTCGACTCATTCGTCGTCCTCTCCTCCATACTGGAATTCCTACTGGTATCTTTTATTCTCTTTTTTAGTTCATCATTTTTTATATTTACCCCAATATATCAACATTGAAATTAGAAGCGATTGCTTAAGATCTTCTGAATGAAGCTGAATGTGGAAGAATAATATTCAGTGGTTAGTGGGAGTAGGCGAAAGGGAAAGGTTGGTTGAAGGTATCGTTAGGAATAATGGATCCATTGGGAGTGTCGGTGCTGCGATCGGCGCGGCTGCTTCGGATATTCAAGGTGACGAAGTACTGGAACAGCTTGCGCAACCTCGTCGCCTCCCTCCTCAACTCCCTCCGCTCCATCGCATCCCTCCTCCTCCTTCTCTTCCTCTTCATCGTCATCTTCGCTCTCCTCGGCATGCAGGTACCCTCCTACCTTTCCCTCCCCTACCCTTCTTTACTCTACCCATCCTCCTTTAGGTCTTTGGGGGCAAGTTCAACTTCGACCCCACCCAGGAGAAACCGCGCGCTAACTTCGACTCCTTCATTCAGGCCCTCCTCACTGTCTTTCAGGTTACCTCCTCTCCTCTATGTTCCTACTTTGCTACTTTTCACTGTTTGAAAAGAGGATGAGGTAGGGTAAAAGTGGCAGAGGAGAGGTGGATGTAGGTGTTGACGGGAGAAGACTGGAACAGTGTGATGTACAACGGCATCGATGCCTACGACGGGGTGAGCTCGGCAGGAGTGATCGTGAGCGCCTACTTCATCGTACTCTTCATCTGCGGCAACTACATCCTCCTCAACGTCTTCCTCGCCATCGCCGTGGACAACCTGGCCGATGCCGAAAGCCTCACCATGGCTGAGGTTCTCCCTCTCATCCTGAAACGGGAATGAGTAAGCAGGATGGAATTGGAGGAAGAAGAAGAGCTTGATGAGGATGAGGTGGCAGAAGAGGGACAGGAAGAGGAGGACGAGGACGCCGACGGTCTCTACACCACCTACGAAAAGTTCGCTCCACTACCATTCTCTTCTTTCTTTAAAAACTAGAGCTGGAAGTGGGAATCATAAAGGATGGGAGTCAGTCTTGGTTAGAGGAGGCGGGTGTATGAAAAGAGGGTGGTTAGGGGCGGACTGGGAGAGGCGAGAACGTTGGTGACTATGGACAGTCAGCTCGGCTGCAGCATCGGCTTGTAATCTGCAATTTGCGCATTGCCTGTCTCGTCTCGCCGCCCCCCTTTACTAGCCTCATTTCTCCGCAGCCGCGTAGAGCATCCGGAAGTGGCAGTGGGAGAAGCAGAAAGTAGTAGTGGCAGAGGATGGGAGGCAAAAAGGGGGGTGTTTAGGTACCCGGTGATCCCGTACGAGGTGGACGAGAACTACAACGCGGAGGAGGCGGAGAAGGCACGGGCTGCCGCTGACGCGGGGCCCAAGTTGGCCCTGGAGGAGGAGGAGGAGGTGACTCTATCTCTGAGTGAGGCGAGGAAGTGAGAAAGGAGGTGTGGTTGTAGGAGGAGGAGGAGGAGCTGGGCTTCCATCGGCGCGGGCCTACGAGGGCAGCACGGCCGCAGAGCACACTGCAGAGGAGGAACAACCTACGCGGCATTCCCAAGGCCACCAGCCTCTTCATCTTCGTCCGCAACAACCCGTTGGCCCATCTACCTTATGCTAGCAACCCATATCTCTACTCCTTTTCCGTCGATTCTCAAACCGTGAAAGGTTTATTTACCCGGCGCCGGGCCGCTCCGCGGTCTTAGGGTTACTCACTTTTGTCCTCAATATATATATATATATATATATATATATATATATGTATATATTTCTGGAAATGCTGTCCACGGGCGAATTCTCAACGGATTGGGACAAACTTTTTTTTTCCTGAAAGGTAATGCAATTTTAGGAAGATCTGGAGGGGTGGAACCGGTTTCCGAGCATTTAAAACATTACTTATTTGGGTAGAAAGGCTATATACAGTTTTTGCGCTGTATCTCCTGTAATCTTGAGAATTGCACAGAAGACTTGAGTTTTTTTGTTCACAAGTCATATATAGCAATTCCAAATCTGTGCTTACTTTTGAAAATGGTTGAGAAACCACAGACTTACCCTCTTGAGTGACAAACTTTCACGCACAGCAATGGCATCAATAGTCAGTAACAGCTGAACGGCTCAGAATTGCACAGAGGAATTGAGTTTTTTTGTTCACAAGTCATATATAGCGATTCCAAATCTGTGCTTACTTTCGAAAATGGTTGAGAAACCACAGACTTACCCTCTTGAGTGACAAACTTTCATGCATGGCAATGGCATCAATAATCAGTAACAGCTGAACGGCTCAGAATTGAACAGAAGACTTGAGTTTTTTTGTTCACAAGTTATATATAGCGATTCCAAATCTGTGCTTACTTTTGAAAATGGCTGAGAAACCACAGACTTACCCTCTTGAGTGACAAAATTCCATGCATTCATATTGTGTTCAAAATTCAAAATTCGAAATTTCATATAAAGGATGCGCTCCGCGGTCACCTATTGCGCTTTGCGCCATATACTTGTTGTAATGATCAAGAAATGATGGCCTCCTTATTATCGAGTTTTTGAAAGAGAGTTGGAGTGAGTGTGAGAGAAAGAGGAGTGTTGTAGGGTGCGGGTGTTCTGCAACCAGGTGATCAACCATTCCTACTTCACGAACAGCGTCCTGGTCTGCATCCTCGTCTCCTCCGCTTCCCTGGCAGCCGAGGATCCCCTCGACTCCGACTCCCCTCGCAACAAGATCCTCAACTACTTCGACTACTTCTTCACCACCGTCTTCACCATCGAGATCTCCCTTAAAGTTCCCCTCCCCCTCCCTCTCCACTCCCCTACCCGTTCCTCCTCCCATTCCAGGTGATAGTGTTCGGCTTCATTCTGCACCGAGGCTCCTTCTGCCGCTCTGCCTTCAACCTCCTCGATCTGCTTGTCGTCGCCGTCTCCCTCATCTCCTTCGGCCTTAAGTTCACGCCCTTTCTACCTCTTCTCACTCTCATAGGCCATCTTCTCCCTCTTCCATGCGCCCCCTTCAGAATGGAACGATGCCTTTGAGATCCGGTGCAATCAGCGTAGTGAAGATCCTGCGTGTGCTTCGAGTGTTGCGTCCTCTGCGTGCCATCAACCGCGCCAAGGGACTCAAGGTGGGTTGAGGGAGGGCTTGGGAGGTGATGAGGGGAGAAAGAGAGGAGAAGGATGTTTGCAGCACGTGGTGCAGTGTGTGCTGGTGGCGGTGAAGACGATCGGGAACATCATGCTGGTCACCTACATGCTCCAGTTCATGTTCGCCATCGTCGGCGTCCAGCTCTTCAAGGGCACCTTCTTCCGCTGCACCGACGAGTCCAAGATGACCAAGGAGGAGTGCAAGTATTACCCCTTTCTCAACTCCTCCTCCTAAACATCAGGAACTCCTCCTGTTGCCAGGGGGAGCTTCATCGTGTACCAAGGCGGGGATCTGACGCGGCCGGTGGTGGAGAGTCGGGAGTGGGTGAACAACGACTTCAACTTCGACAACGCCCTCAACGCCATGGTCTCCCTCTTCGTCGTCTCCACCTTCGAAGGATGGCCAGAGTTAGCCTCCTCCTCTCCTCTTTCAACCCCTCTTTTACCCCTCTTTCAACTAACCAACCAGCCTCTTGTCTGGCCTCGGGCTAATTGGCCTCTTTTTCATCGCCTCTGCAGAAAAGGGAAGTAAGAGTCTCACTCACTCCATCCTCTCTCAGCTCGCCTACAACTTCCAAGCGTGTGTGCCCAGCTAGGGGATGCCACTACAGTATCGAAACATATGCTATATAATCTTGCAGTCGAACCTTTACTTCCAACTGTAGCCGTTTGGGGTGCAGCTCTTTGAGAAAGTCAGCAGCAGCAAAGTCTGCAGATATCTGCGTGCTTCTAACTGATGCACTGTGTCCCATTGAAGGCATTCCGGGAAAAGGTTTGCTAAGTGTAGGTTGACCCTAGCAGAGCAGAGAGTTGCCCTTTCCCCCTCCCTCCCAGCCACCTCCCTTATTCGTCCACGTCCCCACACCTCCAAATCTACCCTCTTTGAGCTAGAGCCTCCCCTTCCTTCGGTCTACCCCGTTCACAGGCTCAGTTTCCCAGTCCTCCTCGTCATTCATATCCTTTTGATCGCTCAAATCAGGCTTTTTCCTTCGGGGACACCTCTACTTCAGCCTCTTTTTTCAATTTAGATTCTTTCGGTGAGCTCTAGTTACAAAAGTAAGCCATAATTGCAGTCTACTCTACGTGGCGATCGACTCGAATGCAGAGGATCGCGGTCCAATCCACAACGCGCGGCAGGTTTGAGCCACCTAATGATGCTAAAGAACTGAAGAAGGAGTGATTTGTTTGGAGGGAGTGGCGCTGTTCTTCATAGTCTTCATCGTCATCATCGCCTTCTTCATGATGAACATCTTCGTCGGTTTCGTCATCGTCACCTTCCAAAACGAAGGTGAACGGGAGTACGAAAACTGCGAGCTGGACAAAAATCAGGTACACACTCTTGCCTCACTGCATCTCTAAATAAGAGCTGAAGAAAACTATTGCATATTCTTACAATAAAACTGATAACTGGTACCATCGGCAAGCCAATTGTGGGTCTCTTTTCTCCAAATTTTGTAATTGCCTCGAGCAAAAAGTCAAGGAAATACATCTACTACTAGTGGAATCTGCTGCTTGGACAGTTGCATTTTGTTTTTGGTGCGCAGTTCAGTGTCTCTTTCCATGCGCGCCAAAAACAAAATACAGATGACGCAGCAGATTCCACTAGTAGTAGATGTATTTCCTTGACTTTTTGCTCGAGGCAATTACAAAATTTGGAGAAAAGAGACCCACAATTGGCTTGCCGATGGTACCAGTTATTTCTTCCACTTTTAATATAGTATAAAATGTATATATAAAAATTTTTTTTAAATGTATGAAAAATAAATAAATAAAAATAAACTCATTGAAAAAATATAACAAACATAAAAGAATCGAAAATATATTAGGATATTAATGGATAAAAAAAATAAAATATAAATAAAAACATAATGATTCAAAAAATATAACAAAAAGAAAAAATTCGAAAATCAAAAATACAATTTAAAACTAACATATTTTTGTGAAATTTTCATGATATATATCTGGTACCATCGGCAGGCCAAATGTGGGTCTCTTTTCTCCAAAATTTGCAATTATCTCGAGTAAAAAGTCAAGGAAATACTATTTCTGCTAGTGGAATCTGCTGCTTTGACAGTTGCATTTTGTTTTTGGCGCGCAGTTCGGTGTCTCTTTCCATGCGCGCCCAAAAACAAAATGCAGATGACGCAGCAGATTCCACTAGCAGAAATAGTATTTCCTTGACTTTTTACTCGAGATAATTGCAAATTTTGGAGAAAAGAGACCCACATTTGGCCTGCCGATGGTACCAGATATTTCTTCCACTTTTAATATAAAATAATTTATAAACACAAATTTTATATTGTTGATTATATATTTAGTTAAGACTTTATTAGATAAATAATAAATAATAAATAAACTTATTTAAATAAACTTTTTAATAAAAATAACAAAAGAAAAGTTTCAAAAATGAAAGGCCTGCCGATGGTACCAGTTGCTTTCTCAACTTAAAATTTCCAAAATAAAAAGAAGTTGCCAGAGAAGGATTCGAACCTGCCAATATCATCCAGCTATCCGATCGCTTAGACCACTACACCACTGGTGCACATGGAACATTAGTTTAACTGAAGACTTATGAATAAATAAATATCTGAGGCCCAGAAACCCGGGGAAGGGCGGTGTGGGGAAGAAATGAATACCTACTCTCATTTCAAGAATAGATGCGGAGGAGAAGGAGAAGAAGAAGAAGAAGAAGAAGAAGGAGAAGGAGAAGGAGGAGTTCGGACAAATGGTTTTGAGTAGTTTTCTCTTGTGTTCCGTCGTTTTTGGGCATTTTCTCGCGAGTTTTGGTCAATTCGATGATGCTCTTTCCAATGCAAAAAGAATCAGAACGATTGGACGTTTCTGTGAAGCACAAAATCCTTATCAATTTTAAGATCTAGCAATAACCCCGAAAACGTACACCTGGGTCGAAAAGAGGGGCTGGGCGCTGACACTTCGCTGATGCTCCGTTCGCGCCAGCCCAATGCTTAGGGCAATCGATTTTTGGGAGAAAAGAGCTCTAATTTTGACCTGCCGATGGTACCAGTTGTTTTTTCAACTTAAAGTTTCCAAAATAAAAATAATGATTGCCTAAAAAGGATTCGAACCTCTCAGTTTCACTCAGCCGTTTAATCGCATAGACCACTACACCACGGATGCATATACATAACTGCTTAACTGAAGACTTATGAACAAAAGTCAATACATGAGGCCCAAGTACCCGGGGAAGGGTTGTGGGGGAAGAAATGAATACCTACTATCGTCCATTGAATAGATGCGGAGAAGAAGGAGAAGAAGGAGAAGAAGGAGAAGGAGAAGGAGGAGTTCGGACAAATGGTTTTTTGCATTTTTCACCCTAAAATCAAACGTTTTACGAAAAACTCAAAAGATAAACTATAGTCAATTCGATGTTGCTCTTTCCAATGGTGAAAGAATTAGAGCGATTGGAGCCTTCTGTGACGAGCAATCGCCTTATCAAATTTAAGATCTAGCAATAACCCTCAAAACATACACCTGGGTCGAAAAGTGGGGCTTGGCGCTCACACTTCGCTAAAGCTCCGTTCGCGCAAGCCCAATGAAATATTCAATTTTGGCATAAAAATAGTTGGGTTTCAGAGGAAGTGCATTGAATTCGCTCTCAAAGCCAAGCCTCAGCGGCGCTACATTCCAAGAAATCGATTCCAGTACAAAGTTAGTGTTGAAATTCAAAGGCAGCTAATGAAATTTCACTGAAAAGCGGCGCTTGAGGTATGGTGGCTAGTGACTTCCCAAGTCTTTGAGTATATTATCTTCCTCATCATCGTTATGAACACATTCACCCTCGCCATGAAGGTTGGCCCTTTGCCTTTCTGCAATATCCTCTGGATGAGTGCGAACATTGATGCGAGTCTCTCCCCATTTTTTCTTCCCTATTGCATTTGGCCTACCCAAATTTATTCGTATTTGTTTCAAGTGGGATTCCTTTTTTGCTCATTTCCATCCATCCCATGGATAGCCTTGCAACTGCTGATTTGTTGGCGACGTAGGGGGATGGGGTGAGGTGGTGGGGGGAGTTTCTGTTCTCCTGCTATCCTGGTGGTTGGGTTGAGCACAAGGGGGAAAGTCGTCTGACCGCCTTCCTCCTGGACCTGGCCAACCTCATCTTCACTGCCGTCTTTACGCTCGAATGCGCCCTCAAACTCATCGCTCTTGAGTTTAAGGTCCCACCCTCCATCTCCAACTTCTCCCCCCTTCTACTCTCAACCTACCCTGCATGTCTCCCGCTAACCTCTACCAATCACTCTACTTCATCTCTTTTTCAAATATCCACTGTCCATTTTGTGTATGTCCTGCCCCATACTCTATCAAGCTACTATCAATAAGGCCTTTTTTTAAAAAGCATGACGTAAAACAGAAATCCAACTACCCGAAATGGAATGGAAAGCCTGAGCTACTTCGAATGAATGCATTCTGCAGTGAGTGCATTGCATTGTGAGGCACGTAGGACTGATGGAGTTGAAATGAGGTTTGCTGGTAGGGCTGATGGAGTGAATGAGAGTTACTGTTGTTGCTCTAGCGAGTAGCTAAGAAGGCGCTGACCTGTAGCACTACCCTCCGTCCACCATGCTGGAGGGCATCCTGGACATGCTCAACTTCATCTTCACCGGCATCTTTGCCACCGAAGCTCTACTCAAGATCATCGCCCTCAAGCCCAAGGTTCTCCCTCCCGCCTCCCTCATCACTAATCCCAACTACCTCCTCTCTAGCCTTTCTAACCCTTCCTACACGTAGCCGCATGCTTTCCGAGCTTGTCTAAGGCCGCTTTAATCTACATATCGAAAACTAAAAAGACAGGGCACGCTGCATCGGAAAGGAGGAAAAAATCAGAAAAATAGTACAATGAACATTGTTTAAAAGTGAGAATTGGCAGAACTATTTCGGGGACACGTGGAACGTGTTCGACTTCATCATTGTCCTGGGCAGCTTCATCGACATCATCTACGGCAAAGTCAGCGTAAGCCGTCTCCATTGACACTCCGCGGTACACAAAAGCCAACAGAGAGTCTGCAGCCCGGCTCGGATTTCATCAGCATCAATTTCTTTCGCCTCTTCCGCGTGATGCGGCTGGTGAAGCTGCTGGCCAGGGGCGAGGGCATCCGAACACTCCTTTGGACCTTCATGAAGTCCTTTCAGGTATCCCCTTCCTCCAACATCACCCCTCCATCCACCTCTCACTGATGATGCTGTGTGTCCCTAGGCCCTGCCCTACGTGGCGCTGCTGATCGTGCTGCTCTTCTTCATCTACGCCGTGATCGGGATGCAGGTCTTCGGCAAGATCGCCCTCAACAGCTCCTCCCACATTCACCGCAACAACAACTTCCAGTCCTTCCTCGCCGCCACCCTCGTCCTCTTTCGGTCTCCTTCCTCCTAGTCTTTAGTCTCCAGCATGAGCCTTAGTCCCACTCTGCTTACAGATCGGCCACAGGAGAGGCGTGGCAGGAGATCATGCTCTCCTGCTCCGACCGCCCATCCGTCTACTGCGATGAGAAGTCCGACGACTATGAGCAGGGCAAGGTACGATTCGCCCCTTTCCTCATCCCTCCCTTATGCACAGCCCTACCTCACACCCTCCCTTCTCCGCCCAAGCTCAGCCAGAATTTCTAGGCTCTGGATGTGGGTGCAGAGGTTGGTTATCCAACAGTCAATCACCCACTCCCTAGGCGCCTAGAGCTTTCCACAAAAAACTTTCAACCCTCATTGTCCCCTTTGCTTCCAACTAGATGCGTAGAATCAGTCTCATCTTTTGAAATCGACTGCAATCACCGCTTTATTTGAATAGCCATAGCATAGTTTTGAGTCAAAAAAGGTCGAAATAAATTATAAATTATTCTATTATATCTGAACTTTTTATAAGAAGTTATTCGAAAATAATGTAAAATGTGTTTTGAAATAATATTATAGTTCAATGTTAGCGAACCCTCTTTAGTCGTAAACCAAGCGATCGCATAAAGCTTTGGTGGTGCAATATCTTGGTCTCTAGCGTTATATAATTATGACGATTAAAAGATCTGGAAAATTGAAGGTGCTGTGTGGGACGGACTTTGCGTACCCATACTTCATCAGCTTCTTCATGCTCTGCTCCTTTCTCATCATCAATCTCTTCGTGGCGGTGAGTTTGGAAAAGGAGTACCATTAAAAAAGAACTGAAGAGAGCTCGGTGAATGGACAGGTAATCATGGACAACTTCGATTACCTCACCAGAGACTGGTCCATCCTCGGCCCACACCACCTGGAGGAGTTTGTCCGCCTCTGGAGCGAGTACGATCCCGACGCCAAGGTTCATTTCTTTCCAGCTCCACCTCTACTTACCTCCACTCCTCCCTCTCCTACAGGGCCGCATCAAGCATCTGGACGTGGTCACTCTGCTCAGGAAAATCTCTCCGCCCCTCGGCTTCGGCAAACTCTGCCCTCACCGACTCGCTTGCAAGGTGATCTCTTCATTTTTACTCTATTCACATCCCTTTTTTCATCCACTCACCCTCCCCCACCACAGCCAACCTCCAACCTTTGACAGCGCCTGGTGTCAATGAACATGCCGCTGAACAGTGACGGGACGGTCTGCTTCAACGCCACGCTCTTTGCGCTTGTTCGAACCAACCTCAAGATATACACCGAAGGTTCCACAACATCTTCCTTCTTCATCCCCCCACTGCCCCGGCCAAGGGGATGCGTTTTTGCCCTCATTCATGTATCTCCACTCCTTCCTCATTACCTCTCCTGCCCAGGATACTGCAATACGTGTTGGCAAAAAAAGGTGTGCTCATACAGCCAAAGTTGAAATTTTAAATAAAGGTCTAACTAAAATTTTTTTGGTACCAGAAAACGTGTTTCTATAGTGGAACATGCTATTTTAATGGTGTCCGCAAGAAGCATGGACTCTGCGAAGTTTGGAAAATTGGAGTCCTAAAAAGATGTTGGCACACCTATTTTTGCCGACATAGTAGAGAGCAGGCGGGCAGCTATGACCCAGCAGCTACCAGCCTTTCTCCCCATTCCAGCCCAGCTAATACGTGGAGAGTGTTGAGTTGAGTTTGCATCGAATATTAGAGTGTTAGGAGCCTGAGTACACCTTACAGCCCCTTCCAACGGCGCCGGAGCCAGCGGTAACCAAATATCCCGCACATCATTTATTTACTGCAGTTATTCCTGCTTTGATAACCATCCTTTGACCACCTGCTTGGTTAGACACTGGTCCCCATTTTCTCCACAGACTAAAGTTCAGTGGCCATAGCTCGTATTGGATCCCATTTCCATCGCGTGCCCGTCCTTCTTTCCGAACCCCATCCTTCCACTTTCACAAGCAACTTTATTAGTTTATTGCTCACTATAACTAATGAGGACGAGGGGCAATGGGGACTGCGCCCACTTTCGCTCCATTCCCCTCCTTTCTACGCTCCGCTCCTTCTCTTTCGCGAACCTTCGTTCTCACCCCAAGGCTCTCTCCTCTCCTCTTCCTTCCAGCTCCTATCACCACTCCCCCTGCAATGCAACCCCTGCGGACAGGCTGTCTCTAGGGACAGAGTTGTCCTGAGACATTGTGGCTCTGGGCTGGCGGAAGGAGTGGAAGAAGAGCTTGCAGGGAATATCGACGAAGCGAACGAACTGCTGCGAACTGCCATCCTCCGCATCTGGAAGAGGACGCCGCTCAAGGTGCTCGACGAAGTTGTCCCTCCCGCTGGCTGTTAGCCTTTCCCTTTCCTCCCCTACATTCCCTTCCATCCCCTACCTACCCAATCTCTTGACAGGTGATGACGATGTGACTGTGGGCAAGTTCTACGCCACCTTCCTCATTCAGGACTACTTCCGCCGTTTCAAGCGTCGCAAAGAGCTTCAGGTTTCATCGCCTTCTCTTCCGACACTACCCCTACCCATCCAAGTACATTGCTTGCCTAGTACCTTGCTGAAATTTAAATGATATCAACAAATTTATCGGACGTTAACAATTTGAATTTACTAAGTTTTTTCAGCCAAGTTTAAACTTTGATTGCTCTCTCTATTTTAAGGAAATAATAGGTATCAAAAGAGTTTAAAATTCAAATATTCCAAATATTCAATACAAAATAGCAAAATACAAAACCATAGAAAAAGTGGTCAAATATTTTAAAATTTTTGTTGAATTCAGTTTTAATTTAATTAGCTTTAATTACTTCAATCGTGACAGTCTTCTACAAGAAATGTTACAAATAGAACATCCGCCCAATCTTGTTTCAATGACGGTTGTATTGTAAATGATAAATTGGGAAAAGGCAATGGAAGAAGTGGCACAGCATAGGCAGCAGAATGTGCAGGTAAAAGGGAAGGAGGATGGAGCTTAGTGTGGGAGTGTGGATGTCGGGTCAGTGTAGTGGCGGTAAGCGGTAAGAGGAGGAAGAGGGAGGAGAAGTGTTTTGGCAGGCGCGCGGAGTGCAAACGCACCAGTCCAATCACACCATGTCTCTGCAAGCGGGCCTGCGAACACTGCACGAGATGGGCCCTGAGCTCAAGCGCGCCATTTCCGGCAACCTCGACGCCGAGTGGACCAAGGACTTTGAGGAACCACAGCACAGGGTATTACATTTCCCATTTTCATTTTCCCCTTTCATTTTCTAGCTCAATAAACGTCGTCTAGCTAGTGCATTGTCAATCAAACCTAAAAGCAGGTGTATGTTCCCCTAAAAATGTGTTGTTCAAAAATTAATCTGACGAATTGGGTTGGGTTTTTAATATGCATGGTGTTGGAGAGTGATAAAAAGTAGGGTGGATTTGCAGAGAAACCATTCGCTGTTCGGCTCCCTGGTGAGTGCTCTGTCGCCCAGTGCTCAACCCACCACCACTGAGGTTCACCTCTTCCTCCAAATCCACCCTACTCCAAACCTTGCCCACAAATTTCTGTTCTTCTGCCTTCTTTTAATTTCCTAGATATAGGCTAGGCTGACCATGCGTAATCCTCCACCCTTTTTACTTTTACTGCCTTTTCGTTGAGCGAATACACCCTAAAATAGGCTGCAGTCTTTACCACCTCTTAGTAAACTTAAGCTCCAGCCCGACCTTCTTCAGCACCACTGTCTGTTGTCACTGGTGGTGAATCACCCTTCCTACCTCACAATTTCCCCACCGCTCGCTTCACCCTTCTTTCCTACCAACCCGAATTCCCTGCTTTCTTTTAGCAGCAGTTGAGGAATAGGCGGAAAGAAGGGAGAAGCGAGTGGCTCTAATTTCCGCCTCCTCTATCCCATGGCTCAAATGGGGAATTGACACGGACGGAGGAAGAAAGAGACTGGCACTGTGTGGGCGGTGTGGTTTTGGGGAAGTGTTGCTGTTGGTGGGAGGCGGGCGGGCGGCGTTGAGTTGTTGTGGGGACTCCAGGTGCGCGCCGCCACCGCCGCCAGCCTCGGAGCGCATCACCAGCCCACCCTCGCCCTCTCCCTACTCACCCTCACCACCAATCTACACCGCACCCTATCATCACCCTCCGCCAAGGTTACCCACCCTACACTCCTTTACCTACTAGCAGTACCCTCCATTACCTCTTATCACTTACCATCACCCTACCACGCCTTTATCATCCCCTCCACCGCCTGTCTGTCTTGCCTTGCTCCTCTTCTTTTACTAGACACTTTTGTCGGAGTGCAAATGTTTCTCCGTGCCTAATATCAGATACATACTCGACTAACAAGCCGAAAATCATTTTTATCTGCTAATCACAACTTATAATTCATTTACTAACAAAACCGAGACTACAAAAACTGCTAAAGCACCATTATTTACAATCTGAAATAAAACAGCAGGACTAAGACAGACAAGCGGACGGGCATGTATCCAATGCGGACCCTTCCTACAGAACCTGGCAAAAATTAGTAGAGCAATGTAACAGTCTAAATTGGCATGTCCTGCAGCGTAATGTAATCGGGGCTATGTAGTGGGTAGATAGACACCTGCAGACATCATAATTATTCCTTTACTTTTTTGATTGGCAGCCAAACTCCTATGTGGCCCGTCTAGATACAATCACAGCTTTTCGCTTTTCCTCTTCTTCAATATATCCATAGAAAGGAAGCACCCCGTCTTCCACAAGCCTGTCCTTTCTCACGTCACCTTTTCACAGCCACGCACCCCCACGCACACGCAATCTGTCCTAGCCTCTATGGCGATGAGCTGAGATGCCTCAGCTTGAGTGAATAAAAAAAGGTTCCCCGAATCGTCTAGGCATCCCGGCATGTAGCGTTGAAGCGAGTGAAAAAGTTGATAAATGAAAGAAGAAGGCTGGTTTGGCAGGCGGAACAGGAAAAAGCCACCGGACGTCAGGTGCTCATCAACCATCACTCAGTGCCAATCGTCGATCGCCGCCTCCTTCCCTCCGACGCAGGTTCACTCCTCACAAGCCAAACTCCTCCTTACAACCCAAACACCGCCCCATACACCCCACCGCACTCACACGCCCTTTGCCCCACCCTCCAGCTCCATTGAGCCGAGTCCAGCTTTGGCTATGGTCACGTCACGTCACCCCCTCTGAGAACCTCGCTGGCACCTGGATGGATGGGACACTCTTCCCTTATCCCTCCCTCTGCAGAACTCTTTTCAGTTGCTATCTCCACGCTTTCCTCACCCTCCCCTTCCCCTGCCCTGCCCCCAGCCACAAAGACAGACAGAGCAAAGGCGAGAGAGAGATGAATACTGCCTCCTTAGTAGGCCTGCCCGCTGCTTTGGGGCTTCTGTGTAAGTGAGACTCTCTCCTTCCTTCCACCTTCGCGTCCGACTCCACCTCCCATCCATACTTGCCTGCCCCACAGTTCCATCGGTACAGCCACACAATCATGACAACCTCTTCCTATCAGGCATGGACCCATTGGCGCCTTGTCAGACATTAGTAGCTGGACGAAAAAGTGTCTGCACGAAGACTGCAACATCGTCAGCCTTTCATTCCTTACAGCAGGAGAGTAGGAATGGGGAGGTCGTGGCTTGCACTGGGCGAAGAGAGAGAATGAGTGAGTGAGGAGGGAGAGGGGAAGGGGTCAAACCCCCCCCCCTCCCCCCCAAATCCTCCCCTCCTCCCCCCCCTATCTCCCCCCCCCCCCCCCCCCCCCCCCCCCCCCTCCTCCCCTCCCCCTCCTCCCTCCCCTCCCCCCATCCCAATATTATTTATACCCCCCACAAAAAAAAAGAAGGGGGTGCTTGCCCTGACTTTTCTGGGCTAATTTGCAATTTTTCCTCTTGGGGGGGGGGGGGAGAAGGGCGGGGGGGGGGGGGGGTGGGATTGAGGCGGGGGGGGTGTGGTGAGAGGGTTGTTTGGGGAGGGAGACGAGCCAGCCCACCGAGGCCAGACCGCGCACACCGCCCCTCCGCAGTTGCTCTCCACTCATTCACTCTTTTTGAATAGAGTGGGGTAGAGGGGAAGAGAGTTTTAGAGGGTGGTGAGTGGGTGTGTAGGTGGGGGGGGGGGTGGGGTTGGTGGAGGGGTTTGTGAGGTGGGTGTGTGGTGTGTGTAGGGGTTATGTTAGGGGATGAGGGGTGAGGGAGGGTGTGATTGGGGGGGTGGTGGGAGGGTGTGGGGTGGGTAGGGGGTTGTGGTGGGGGGGTTGGGGTGGGGGGTTGGGTGGAGGTGTGGGGCGGTGTTGGTGGTGTATGAAGGGGGAGGGTGTTGGGGAGTGGAGGGTGTTAGTGAACTGCGTCGGTGAGCTGGCAGGATGCGGTCGATCGACGAGGGTAATTGGGTTTTTATTTTTATTTTTTTTTAAGAAGTAGTTTGAAGTTATGGGGAATGAATTCCAAAGGACCAAGTTATTACCAAAAGAAAAAAGAAAGAGAAAAAATGTGGAGGAGTGTGCGTGGGGTGGGGGTGGGAAGGTTGTGCTGCGGATACGAGGCGTTGGCACTCGAGTGATAGTTGATCAACACATGCACCTGCTCATTTGCTCTTCCATCCTGGCGGCTTTTTAAACAACAAAAACAACAAAAGCCTGTTGGGGGGGGCAAAGAAGAGATAGAGAGCCACGGCGCACAGGCAAAGCCAGCCGAGAAAGGCAGGGCGGGGACGAGCACTCCGCGACCTCTGCCGGCGCGTTCCGCACTGCCAGGAACCAGGCTAGGAGAAAAGGAAGGGAAAAAGCAGAAAAGACAAAAGGTCTTTCATTTGCAGAAATCAACTTTTCCACTCGCTTGGAAGGTTGGCGAAGAGGCTGGCGAATGTAGCCATGCCGGGGAAAGGATTGGGGGGATGAAAACAGTTGGTATGGGGGGCCGGGGGGTAGCCCAGCACACGTGTGTCACGCTCGCCATGCGGAGGTGTGTACCTCCAGCAGACGGGGGGGAGAGGGGGGGGTGGGGGAGGGGGGGGGGGGGGGGGGGGGGGGGGGGGGGGGGTGGTGGTGGGGGGGGGGGGGGGGGGGGGGGGGGGGGGGGGGGGGGGGGTGGGGGGGGGGAGGGTGGGGTGGGGGGGGGGGGGGAGGAGAGAGAGAAGGGGGAGGGGGGGGAGCCCGGGGGGGGGGGAGTGCAGACTTCGTGGGGGACACTTTTTCGTCCACTTCTAATGTCTGAGGCATGGGTCATGCTCATCACGATAGAGGTTAGGTCATGATTGTGTGTGCTATGTTGGGAGGGGATGGGGGGGGGGGGAGGGGAGAGGGAGAGAAGGAGGGGGGGGGGGGGTGTTTTGTGGTGGGTGCGGGGCAGGGGAAAAGAGTGAGGGGAGCGTGGAGATAGAATGAAAAGAAGTTCTGAGAGAGAGGGGGGATAAGGGGCGGTGTCCTTTCTATGGGGGGGGGTATAGAAACATGGTATATGGAGTTGAGGGTGAGGAAAAGGGCGTATAAGTGCTGTGGATTGTATCTAGACGGGGCCAGATAGGAGTTTGGCTAAACAAAAAGCGCCACAACAGCCGCAAACTCATCCACGTACCCAACCACCACACCGTGGCCAATCAAAAAAGTAAAGGAATAATTATGATGTCTGCAGGTGTGCTGTGGATCACTTTAAACGGTGCTTCCTTTCTATGGATATATTGGGGGGGTTTTTATTACGGCCACCGATCAAAAAAAAAAAAAAAAATTACATTAGCGCTGTTACATTACCAGGACATGCCAATTTAGACTGTTACATTGCTCTACTAATTTTTGCCAGGTTCTGTAGGAAGGGTCCGCATTGGATACATGCCCGTCCGCTTGTCTGTCTTAGTCCTGCTGTTTTATTTCAGATTGTAAATAATAGTGCTTTAGCAGTTTTTGTAGTCTCGATTTTGTTAGTAAATGAATTATAGGTTGTGATTAGCAGATAAAAATGATTTTCGGCCAATTAGTCGAGTATGTATCTGATATTAGGCACGGAGAAACATTTGCACTCCGACAAAAGTGTGTAGTAAAAGAAGAGGAGCAAGGCAAGACAGACAGGCGGTGGAGGGGATGATAAATGCGTGGTAGGGTGATGGTAAGTGATAAGAGGTAATGGAGGGTACTGCTAGTAGGTAAAGGAGTGTAGGGTGGGTAACCTTGGCGGAGGGTGATGATAGGGTGCGGTGTAGATTGGTGGTGAGGGTGAGTAGGGAGAGGGCGAGGGTAGGCTGGTGATGCGCTCCGAGGCTGGCGGCGGTGGCGGCGCGCACCTGGAGTCCCCACAACAACTCAACGCCGCCCGCCCGTCTCCCACCAACAGCAACACTTCCCCAAAACCACACCGCCCACACAGTGCCAGTCTCTTTCTGTCTCCGCCCGTGTCAATTCCCCATTCGAGCCATGGGATAGAGGAGGCGGAAATTAGAGCCACGCGCTTCTCCCTTCTTTCCTCCTATTCCTCAACTGCTGCTAAAAGAAAGCGGGGACTTGGGGTTGGTAGGAAAGAAGGGTGAAGCGAGCGGTGGGGAAATTGTGAGGTAGGAAGGGTGATTCACCACCAGTGACAACAGACAGTGGTGCTGAAGAAGGTCGGGCGGGAGCTTAGGTTTTACTGAAAGGTGGTAAAGACTGCAGCCTATTTTAGGGTGTATTCGCTCAACGAAAAGGCAGTAAAAGTAAAAAGGGTGGAGGATTACGCATGGTCAGCCTAGCCTATATCTAGGAAATTAAAAGAAGGCAGAAGAACAGAAATTTGTGGGCAAGGTTTGGAGTAGGGTGGATTTGGAGGAAGAGGTGAACCTCAGTGGTGGTGGGTTGAGCACTGGGCGACAGAGCACTCACCAGGGAGCCGAACAGCGAATGGTTTCTCTGCAAATCCACCCTACTTTTTACCACTCTCCAACACCATGCATATTAAAAACCCAACCCAATTCGTCAGATTAATTTTTGAACAACACATTTCTAGGGGAACATACACCTGCTTTTAGGTTTGATTGACAATGGACTAGCTAGACGAGGTTTATTGAGCTAGAAAATGATAGGGGAAAATGAAAATGGGAAATGTAGTACCCTGTGCTGTGGTTCCTCAAAGTCTTTGGTCCACTCGGCGTCGAGGTTGCCGGAAATGGCGCGCTTGAGCTCAGGACCCATCTCGTGCAGTGTCCGCAGGCCCGCTTGCAGAGACATGGTGTGATTGGACTGGTGCGTTTGCACTCCGCGCGCCTGCCAAAACACTTCTCCTCCCTCTTCCTCCTCTTACCGCTTACCGCCACTACACTGACCCGACATCCACACTCCCACACTAAGCTCCATCCTCCTTCCCTTTTACCTGCACATTCTGCTGCCTATGCTGTGCCACTTCTTCCATTGCCTTTTCCCAATTTATCATTTACACTACAACCGCCATTGAAACAAGATTGGGCGGATGTTCTATTTGTAACATTTTTTGAAGGAGACTGTCATCGATTGAAGTAATGTTTTTGTATTTTGCTATTTTGTATTGAATATTTGGAATATTTGACTTTTAAACTTTTTTGATATATATTATTTCCTTAAAATAGAGAGAGCAATCAAAATCTAAATTTGGTTGTAAAATCCTAGAAAATTCAAATTCTTAAAGTCCGATTAATTTTTTTATATCATTTAAATTTCAGCAATGTACTTGGCAAGCAATGTACTTGGATGGGTAGGGGTAGTGTCGGAAGAGAAGGCGATGAAACCTGAAGCTCTTTGCGACGCTTGAAACGGCGGAAGTAGTCCTGAATGAGGAAGGTGGCCGGTAGAACTTGCCCACAGTCACATCGTCATCACCTGTAGAGAAGAGATTGGGTAGTGGGGTGGAAGGGAGAGTGGGGGAGGAAAGGGAAAGGCTAACAGCCAGCGGGAGGGACAACTTCATCAGCACCTTGAGCGGCGTCCTCTTCCAGATGCGGAGGATGGCAGTTCGCAGCAGTTCGTTCGCTTCGTCGATATTCCCTGCAAGCTCTCTCTTCCTCTCCTTCCGCCAGCCCAAGAGCCACAATGTCTCAGGACAACTCTGTCCCTAGCAGCAGCCTGTCCGGCAGGGGTTGCATTGGGGGGAGTGGTGATAGGAGCTGGAAGGAGGAGAGGAGAGAGCCTTGGGGGTGAGCGAAGGCACGAAAAGAAGGAGCAGGAACGTAGAAAGAGAGGGAATGGAGCAAAAGTGGGCGAGTCATCCCATTGCCCCTCGTCCTCATTAGTTATAGTGAGCAATAAACTCCAAGTAAAGTTATTGTGGAAAGTGGAAGGATGGGGCTCGGAAAGAAGGGACGGGCACGCGATGGAAATCGGATCCAATACGAGCTATGGCCACTGAACTTTAGTCTGTGGAAAATGGGACCAGTGCTAACCAAGCAGGTGGTCAAAGGATGGTTATCAAAAGCAGGAATAGCTGCAGTAAATAAATGATGTGCGGGATATTTGGTTACCGCTGGCTCCGGCGCCGTTGGAAGAGGCTGTAAGGTTTACTCAGGCTCCTAACACTCTAATTTTCAATGCTAAACTCAACTCAGACACTCTCCACGTATTAGCTGGGGCTGAAAATAGGGAGAAAAGGCTGGTAGCTGCTGGATCATAGCTGCCCCCCTGCTCTCTACTATGTCGGCAAAAATAGGTGTGCACAAGAACCATAATTATTAGACTCCCAGTTTCCCAAACTTCGCAGAGTCCATGTTTCGCGATTAAAAATCATGTGTTCCACTATAGAAACACATTTTCTGGTACCAATCAGAATTTTAGTTCAACCTTTATTTAAAATTTCAACTTTGGCCGTATGAGCACACCTTTTTGCCAACACTGTTCAGCGGCATGTTCATTGACACCAGGCGCTGTCAAAGGTTGGAGGTT
>JASANA010000474.1:0-23325 GCA_030248095.1 Ptycholaimellus sp. GST1_10
ATTTAGTTAAGATTTTATTAGATAAATCAAAAAGTGAATAAAAAAACTTATTTGAAAAATATAACGAAAAGGAACTTCGAAAAAAATATTATGCAAATTCATTGGAAAATTAACATATTTTTGAGAATTTTTCTTGTCTTAAACTCAGAGGAATCGATTTTTGGGAACAAGGAGTATTATTTTTGGTCTGCCGATGGTACCACATATTTCTCCCACTTTTAAGATAAAAAAATAAAAGAATAAAATAAAAAGATCAAAGAAGGTTTGAACCTGGTCATCTCTGAATCGAGTCAAATAGACAAGCCACTTGACCACACAGCCGCACAACTTCCTTTGTAGACTTAGACCATATTAATTGCTCAGAATTACCATTGAACCTTGCCAATTGATGCCTTAAGTACAGGCCGATTGAATACCTACTATCGTCCATTGAATAGATGCGGAGAAGGAGAAGAAGAAGAAGGAGAAGAAGAAGAAGGAGTTCGGACAAATGGTTTTGAGTGATTTTCTAATGATTGCTGCAAGTTTTGGGCGATTTCTCGCGAGTTTTGGACAATTCGATGATGCTCTTTCCAATGCAAAAAGAATCAGAACGATTGGATTCTTCTGTGAGGAGCAGGAGCCTTATCAATTTTAAGATCTAGCAATTACCCCGAAAACGTACACCTGGGTCGAAAAGAGGGGCTGGGCGCTGACGGTCGCTATGCTCCCTCGCGCCAGCCCAATTTAGTAACAAGTTTTGAAATCAAATGACAAACAAAATATTTGACTGGTGAAGAAATTAGCTACAGTCATGCTAATCTTTATGGCAATGTTACGAAGAACTAGAGCACGCTATGTTCAAGGCTAATTCAGCGTCTTATATGAATGTAAAATGAAAGTATTTGATATTTTTTGATATTATGGTTTGATCGCTGTTTGAAACTTCTAACAACTGAAAATTTGCCACAGTATGTTTAATTAGGAAATTATATCAAAACGATAAACAAGTTGACAATTCGTTTGATGTTTACAAAAGCCCGCGCAAATGTCGGTCTTCAAACGTTTCCTCAGCTCAGCCTCTACTATTCTCCCTTCATCCAGCTCCCTTGAGGCCACCCCGACCCTTTTCCACAGGCCTCCTACATAGCCGATTCGCACGTAAATGCCAGTGCAGGATCAATTCCCATCTCCTCGCCCCCTCTCAGACATCTTTAAACACCTCCCTCCCTAGAGCTCCTCTCCAAACATTCCTCTTGCAGTCAGTAGCTGGCAAAGTTATTGCAATGATTCGCTTCATCCTCATCCAGAACCGAGCCGGCAAAACTCGCCTCGCCAAATGGTTGCTCCTCTCTTTGCCCTATTTCTTCTGACTGGCAGCTCAAGTGGAAAGCTTTTGAGGTACATGCAGTTCGACGATGACGAGAAGCAGAAACTAATTGAAGAGGTCCACGCCTGCGTCACTGTGCGGGATGCCAAGCACACCAACTTTGTTGAGGTTTGCCCTCAATCTTTTCCCGTCTTGGCAGGGAGGATATGGGAAGAGGCGGCCTTTTCAGTTCCGCAACTTCAAGATCGTGTACCGCCGCTACGCCGGGCTCTACTTCTGCATCTGCGTGGACATCGGCGACAACAACCTCTACTATCTGGAGGCCATTCACAATTTTGTCGAGGTTCAATATATCACCTAGGTTGCTAGCAATGCATAAAATTGCATTAATAGGTGCTAAATGAGTACTTCCACAACGTCTGCGAGTTGGACCTGGTCTTTAACTTCTACAAGACCTACGCCGTGGTGGACGAGATGTTTCTGGCGGGAGAGGTTTAACCTAACTTTGCCAAATCTTTTCTCCCTCATTCCATCAAATTGAAAATGTCAGGTTCGAGAGACATCGCAAACGAAGGTTCTGAAACAGCTGCTCATGCTCAACTCGCTGGAGTAAAAAAGGCCCGTCGCCCTGCCAGATCTCAGCTTCCTCTGCCCCATGCTCTATTCCATGCTCTAATATTGTGATTGCATCCATCTTTGTGCTCTAGATTGCGGCGTTGAATATGCAATACATTTTAATATATGTCTCATCCGAATAAATGCTGAACCTTGCCCAGAAGTCAGTCAATTGATGGTCAGCAAAAATCAAATGCAAACGGAATTAATCTAAAGAATGAGGTGGTTCGTTACTTATGCTAATATGGGTTGAGCTATGGGAGAGCCTAGCAAGGCGGAGGAAAAGAAAGAGCCCTGCCCTGACCCCGAGGATGAGGACCTTACCCAGCTTCTCGACAGTTGACTTTTCAACGCAGACACATGAACATAACTTAGCCAGTGGCTTAAAAAATCATTTATCAATATTTTGTGGTCATCGACCTAATACTAAGTACTGATTCTATACCATGCTTTTTGACATTAATTGCGAGAAATAAAATTGTAATGAAATGAAATTTTCATGAGAAGGAGCGAAGTATTGCAGACGCACTTGGGGATTTCGGGAAGGCGAGGGCGGAGGAGGCGGGCGGCGGTGGAAGAGGCGACGGGGCTGGAGCTCCAATCATCGATCAGGCCATGGCTCAACAGGCTGCCCAAGAGTTTCAGGCACGCCAATCTTTTCTCGCCCTCAATCCGCCCTCTTCACTCAGGCAAAGGGGATTTTGCAGAATATGCTGCGCCAACTAGCTGAGGTCCAGAAAGTGGTCCTGGATCAGAACAAGACGAACGCCTCTTCCCAAGGTATCCACATTCTTAAACCTATTCTACCCACGGTGCAACAAAACCTAATCGAGGCAAGAAGTGTTGAATACGAAAGGGAGAAGCAGGAAAAGGAGTAATTGAAGGTGCTGCGAGCAGCAGTCCTGGAACGCTGGGTCCCGTGGCGGCAGCAGTGGCAGGGGCGGGATTGACAGACGCTGGAGGCTTGGCCTCTGCGATGCCGCAGCCGCCGGATGGCCAGCCAATCACAGCCGAGGAGGAGCAGGCATTTGCCGAAAGCCTCCTCACCAATCTTCAGGGACTTGCCGACAAGGCCAAAAAGGTTGCCAAGTCAAACAAGCTGCAAGAGGTGTTACTCAGATTGTGCTGAAGTAAAATGGAAATTAATTAGGACACTAATTTCAGTAGAAATATTTAGCATCAGGTGTTTGTCAAGGTTTAGGTCTGAAGTAGCTAAATATTAGTCTGTTTTCTGAGGAGTAATGGGCAAGGAGAAGGTTGAAGGTGTTTGTTGAAGGTGACAGAGGCTCAAGGAGAGCAGGAGTTTCTGACCGCCATGGAGGACATGCATAAAAACGAATCCTATACCAACGAATTCCTTCCTTTTATGCAGGTTTCCTTCTCGTTTGAAAAACAAATGCAGCCGAAATATCAGCATTTTTAGGGTCTCATGAGCTCCTTACTGTCGAAAGATATGATGTACCCTTCCCTGAAGGACATGGTGGAGAAGTATCCGAAATGGTTAGAGGTAAGCGCACACCAAATACCAAATTAGCTTCCAAAGGGGGTTGTCTATTTGAGGAAAAAGAAGAGAGCTTGACGAAGGAGGATAAGGAGCGCTACGAAAGTCAGCTGGGTCTGATGCGGGAGGCTGTGTCGGAGTACGAGAAGGAGAAGGAGGACGACACTGACGACGTCGTCGCCGCTCGCTTCGAAAAACTCATCATCGTCATGCAGAAGGTTCCACTACTTCTACTTGCATCTTCTACTCAGATCTTTTGTTTCAACTCCAAGTGTTTCATTCTTGTAAGCATACTTCTCACTGCGAAATTCCTACAATCGGGCATAACTATAGGCACTCAAAATAGTAAAAAGTGGGAAAATTAGGAAAAATGTGGAGGAAAAGAATAAAAAATGTGATTACAGATGCAGCTGTGCGGGCACCCGCCGGAGGAGCTGGTGGGTTCCATGCCGCCGGGCTGGAGCCTGGGCGAGAACGGCCTGCCCCAGGTCACCGACTCCCACGCAGCTGCCGATGCCTGTGCCCTCATGTAGCCTTCCCGCCTCTCCCTTTTATCACCTCCGTACCTCTTACAAGTCACATCAGACTAGTTTCTCTGCCCGTCAGGCCACTACTTTCTCTGCTTTCCCTAATTTCTGCTAGCCTTCTTGCACTCTTTTGTCCAATGCTAGAAGCAAATCCTACTATATTTTGGGTGCTGCTTGCTGGAATTGGCGAGATTTCTAGTTGCTCCAATCGAATATACGAGACTTATGAATCATGAATCGATATTGGAAAAAAAGTGACGAGTAATACTTGCATAAAGAAAGACCAATTGATTTGCAAACAAAGCCGTAGCTCTAAACTTCTGTACGTCAAACTTATTGAGGATTTAATTCGGAGGAGCAGTCTTAGAATGCAAAGTAAGCGGTAAAGAGGAGAAAAGCGAAAAAAGGAAAAAACAACGTCAGACACTAAACCAGTGTTTCACCTCACAATAATGAATTGAAAACTTGCGAATGAATATATGTGCCGTATTATCTTCTCTAGTGCGAAAATGAATCTAAACGGAAGAAAATATTGCGCTGATTGGATGCTTTATTCAAAAATACCTTTGTTGTGTTATTTGCTCGAAATTCCCTAGAGCCTTTGCCAGAGATATTGTACAAAATTGGCTATTCAAAACGCAAAAGATATGAAAATTTAAATGGTTGTTTAGGCATTTTGATGAAAAAGGCGGTGATAGATGTTTTTCATTGTTTTCGTCTGACAGAAACATTCTGTTTACTCGCACACTGCTTTTTAAAAACGTTTCTTTCGAACAACAGTGCATTTTTGAGTCTTTACTCGGAATCAAAAAATACTGGTTTTCAAAAAATGTCAGCCATCTATCTAATTAAGCCTCAGCCTGTTGATTTTGATTTCATCACCTTGCTTGGATTTGCCAATCGTATAATTTCCAAGAAGTTGGGAAGAAGGAAGTGAACATTCTCGTCAGCGAGGATTTCTTTCCATCAAATGAACCGATGAGTAAATAACATGACTGGAAGACTGGATCAGGTGGGCTTCTCTACTGGGCCCAGAACGCCACCGACGGTATCTGGCTTTCCTTTCCCTTATTTTGCTCTGCTTGTCCTCGAAAACATTTTGAACAAGGCATAAAACGACAAAATATATATAAATCATGGAAAAAGTTGCATGCAATGTCACAGAAAAAATGTCACTGTCAGATCCCAACACAATGACATCCGCCTCCTTCACCATTCCTGAGGCACTGATCATCGTCATTGAGGCCGCCCTCACATCCGTCAAGGCTCCTACATGGCCTGGCTGCATCGGCGCATATCGAGAAGCCAGGACTGCAGCATGGAGATGTGCAGATAAACATTTACTGCTCTTCATGTCTGGCCGCATCGTCATCACCAACTACGACGCTTGTGGGCCCTGCACTAACAAATTTACAAATCCATCACCAACACCATCCGGGGCTTCAACAAGACCGGAATACATCCAATCATTATGCCTCACACACCAGTATCGTCAATGTCGAACCACACACCAACATAGGCCGCATCCTTCACCACTCCGCTGGTAAGGAGGATGACAATTACATCGGCTTGGAGCCCGCCCTCATGTCCCTCAAGGTTTCTGCCCTCCATAGACATTCACATGGCATAAGGAAATGTGCCTTTTAAGACCAGTTTCACGAGAGGGTTGAGAATCGTGGCCCAAAAATTTTTTTACGACTATAAACTGAGTATAAGGTAATTTTCCTCAGACATTTTTATATAAGATTCCAAAAGATCTTAGCTCAAAGCTGTAAACTGACGCCGTAATGCTTGATTGAACAAACCTTACATTTTGTAAATTGTAAAATTGTGATTTAGTGAAATGAACTTTTATTTTAAGCATTTTCTCCACCAAATTAAAAAAAAACAATGCAAGTAGGCACAGATTCTGAAAGCTTATAATTAGATGAACGTTTTAGTAGCCATAGATTGGTAAATTAAGGTTTTGCATTTGAGCAACAGCCATAAGTTTGAAAACAAACTAATTTCCGAGACTTTTGTTTTTCAGCAAAAATCAAGAATATCTCGCTAGGACTTCATTTCCCTGCGCATGCGACACACATTTTCGGATTTGTCATGAAATTTAGACCCTAAAACATAAATAATATGCCCTGAGCGAGGTGAGCATCGAGAAATATAATGACTTTTTTCTCATACACTCCTTATATTGCCTATGTTATAACATAGGGCTCTAAAAATAGGTTGTAAAATTGTCACTAAAAAACTTCCCATTTCTCACACACTGACTCATGCTCAAATTCCTTTTCAGATAGATTGTTTCAAACATTTCTCCAGCTACTGGTGCCAAAAGATTAGGGATATGTACTATATTGCCAACGAAAATGGCCAAAGTTTGATGACAGGTCCAAAATTCGCCTATGCTATAACATAGGCCAAAAATGACAAAAAAATTTTTGCTCTTAATTTTTCAATTTAACTGCTCAACTTCAATCTTCTGATCATTCCGCATCTAGAAATACCATTTTTATTATGGATATACTAAAAAAACGCTCAGAAATGGAGTTTGCAATTGATGAAATTTAGACCTTATTTTTCGTGTTTTATGAATCATTTATTTTCTTTTTTTATGATGAAACAATTCCAAAAATGGTATTTCTAGATGCGGAATGATCAGAAGATTGAAGTTGAGCAGTTAAATTGAAAAATTAAGAGCAAAAATTTTTTTGTCATTTTTGGCCTATGTTATAGCATAGGCGAATTTTGGACCTGTCATCAAACTTTGGCCATTTTCGTTGGCAATATAGTACATATCCCTAATCTTTTGGCACCAGTAGCTGGAGAAATGTTTGAAACAATCTATCTGAAAAGGAATTTGAGCATGAGTCAGTGTGTGAGAAATGGGAAGTTTTTTAGTGACAATTTTACAACCTATTTTTAGAGCCCTATGTTATAACATAGGCAATATAAGGAGTGTATGAGAAAAAAGTCATAATATTTCTCGATGCTCACCTCGCTCAGGGCATATTATTTATGTTTTAGGGTCAAAATTTCATGACAAATCCGAAAATGTGTGTCGCATGCGCAGGGAAATGAAGTCCTGGCGAGATATTTCTGATTTTTCTGAAAACCCTCCAATATAAAAACATACTTTATGATTCTGAAGCTTTTTTTTCACACAAAAACTCGCAATAATGCCCAAACAAATGACACCACGCTCTTTATCAGCTCAAAAGCTCCAATTTTATATGCAATAGTTGGTAGTTGCAAGAAAATATGTAGAGAAAAAAATATTTTTTTGGGCAGCATCCTCAATACTAATAAATTGCTTTTCTTGCTGACCTCTCTTTACATTTGTACCCATAGTGGCCTAACTAAACCGAGTTGGGTGCTCTCATTTTGGCTCAAAGGACAAAATTGAATGCTTTTTCAGAAAATACAATAAAATTGGGGGGTCAAAAAAATTTTTGGGCCACCTTCCTTTAGCCATTCGTCACTTTCTCGCGAAACGCCTCTTAAGGACTTCATGGCGAAAATGGGGAAGCTGACAGAGCCGGAGAGCAGGTTCATCGCTAAGTCCACCTTGGCTGGAGCGGCCCGCATCGAGAGCTTCGGCCTACAGCACAGGGAGCTGCAGACGAAGAACCTGCTGCTATTCAAGACGGGCCGGCTGGCGATATGCGACTTCGACAACTGCGCGATCCGTGTCGGCAAATGTTACCTCAATCATCCTTCTCATTTTCACATGGCATTCGTGGTATTGTCAGGTGACCTGGAGTATATCGCTCGGGCTCTTTGCCTCGCCTTTTCCGGGGTGGAGTCCCTGAACGACTTCCAGAGAACGAATGCCATCCTCGCCGCCAAGGGCAGTCAGCCGTTCGCCGAAGCCCTTCACACGTAGCCGTAGACGCAGTACATTACTCTTGGCTGCGGCGGGACGCATAAAGAAGCTCGGCCTACAACACTCCGACCTTCAGTCTAAAAACATGCTACTTTTCAAGACTGGCCGGCTAACAATCTGCGACTTCCACAACTTTGACAATACAATCATCATCCTCATTTTCACATGGCATCCATGATATTGTCAGCTGATCTGGAATACATGGCTCGCTCTCTTTGCCTAGCCTTCTCTGGGGAGGAGTCCCTGAACGACTACAAGCGAACCACTGCCATCCTCGTCGCCAAGGGCCGCCAGATCTTCGCCAAAGCCCTACACGCCATTGGCGTCCTTCAGCTCTCTCTCACCTCACACCCTTCAGCTCTCTTTGCCTAGCCTTCTCTGGGGAGGAGTCCCTGAACGACTACAAGCGAACCACTGCCATCCTCGTCGCCAAGGGCCGCCAGATCTTCGCCAAAGCCCTACACGCCATTGGCGTCCTTCAGCTCTCTCTCACCTCACACCCTTCAGCTCTCTTTGCCTAGCCTTCTCTGGGGAGGAGTCCCTGAACGACTACAAGCGAACCACTGCCATCCTCGTCGCCAAGGGCCGCCAGATCTTCGCCAAAGCCCTACACGCCATTGGCGTCCTTCAGCTCTCTCTCACCTCACACCCTTCAGCTCTCTTTGCCTAGCCTTCTCTGGGGAGGAGTCCCTGAACGACTACAAGCGAACCACTGCCATCCTCGTCGCCAAGGGCCGCCAGATCTTCGCCAAAGCCCTACACGCCATTGGCGTCCTTCAGCTCTCTCTCACCTCACACCCTTCAGCTCTCTTTGCCTAGCCTTCTCTGGGGAGGAGTCCCTGAACGACTACAAGCGAACCACTGCCATCCTCGTCGCCAAGGGCCGCCAGATCTTCGCCAAAGCCCTACACGCCATTGGCGTCCTTCAGCTCTCTCTCACCTCACACCCTTCAGCTCTCTTTGCCTAGCCTTCTCTGGGGAGGAGTCCCTGAACGACTACAAGCGAACCACTGCCATCCTCGTCGCCAAGGGCCGCCAGATCTTCGCCAAAGCCCTACACGCCATTGGCGTCCTTCAGCTCTCTCTCACCTCACACCCTTCAGCTCTCTTTGCCTAGCCTTCTCTGGGGAGGAGTCCCTGAACGACTACAAGCGAACCACTGCCATCCTCGTCGCCAAGGGCCGCCAGATCTTCGCCAAAGCCCTACACGCCATTGGCGTCCTTCAGCTCTCTCTCACCTCACACCCTTCAGCTCTCTTTGCCTAGCCTTCTCTGGGGAGGAGTCCCTGAACGACTACAAGCGAACCACTGCCATCCTCGTCGCCAAGGGCCGCCAGATCTTCGCCAAAGCCCTACACGCCATTGGCGTCCTTCAGCTCTCTCTCTCTCACCTCACACCCTTCAGCTCTCTTTGCCTAGCCTTCTCTGGGGAGGAGTCCCTGAACGACTACAAGCGAACCACTGCCATCCTCCTCGCCAGGAGCCGCCAGATCATCGCCAAAGCACAACACGACATTGCAGTCGTTCAGCTCTCTCTCACCTCACACCCTTCAGCTCTCTTTGCCTAGCCTTCTCTGGGGAGGAGTCCCTGAACGACTACAAGCGAACCACTGCCATCCTCGTCGCCAAGGGCCGCCAGATCTTCGCCAAAGCCCTACACGCCATTGGCGTCCTTCAGCTCTCTCTCACCTCACACCCTTCAGCTCTCTTTGCCTAGCCTTCTCTGGGGAGGAGTCCCTGAACGACTACAAGCGAACCACTGCCATCCTCGTCGCCAAGGGCCGCCAGATCTTCGCCAAAGCCCTACACGCCATTGGCGTCCTTCAGCTCTCTCTCACCTCACACCCTCTCCACGATTACATAAAAAATGGTTCGGTTTTTGTTACGGAAGCCCCTCAGTCCCTAATCATTAAGCTGGCCAAACTAAAACGTCTCACCAGTGTTTTTTGAGTTCTTTCCTTTTTTGTTGCCGCATTCGTGACAATTTTTAGTGCAAAACTATCGGTGCCAAATTGAATTGTTTTTGGTGTTAAATTCACTTTCGTTGATGCACAGCTGTATTATGATTATGAATACTTTTAGGCAAAGTATTTGCTGCTTTTTGGTTTAGTGAACATCAAAAACACAAAAAACACCAAACATTCCAGCCTCTAAATGATGACTCCGTAGTTAGACGTCATATATGTTAGCAAAATTTCATTATCACCACGAGATAAAATTCGCTTGGCAATTATCTTAAGCAAAATATGGCTGATATTTAAGGACAACTTCCTATAAACTTTCATGCGTTGTTGTGAAGATCTAACTGTTTTAAAAATAGGGAAAATCGCCTCCCTCACGGTAGCATTTTCGGACATGCTAACATTATTTTTATATCTGGTACCATCGGCCCCCCAATCCTGCAATCGGCTCGCGAAAAAAGGCAAGGCAATGGAAAACAATGCAAGGGGAATCCCCTCCCACCTACTGGCACCCTCCGGCGGGGCGCTCGCCGTCCGTCTCCTGCCGCGCGCTCCGGCAAACTTCACATTGCGCACCAAACACCAGAACCCGGGAAGGGAACACGTTCCCCCCAGTCTTGTCTCTACCGCGACTGCTATATCTAGGGGACAGCTCCACACTCTGCCGACGGCACCACCACTATCCTCCTCCCGCACTTAATATATAACACAATAAATATATACAAAAAATAAAAAGTAAAAAAAATAAATAAAAAAAAATATATATAATAAAAAAAAAAAACTAAAAAGAAAAAATAAAAAACGAAAAAAAAAAATACAAAATCAAAAGCTAAAACAAAAACTCATAAACACACCTAAACTATACTCAGTTATACCCATTTCTATTACTGAGAGAAGATAATTTTGGGCAGGGCACTGCCACAGTTGGCGCCGCGATCTCACACAAAACGAAATCAAAAACAAAAAGAAAAAAAAAAAAAGAAAAATCAAACACAAGAAACCCACACATCCACACACACCCCCACACCACCACACCCCCACCACCACCGCACCAGCCCAAAGACCGAGCAACAAAAAAAAAAAGATAAGAGAGGCACGGGCGCCGCGGAGGGGGCGGAGGGGGAGAACGGGGACCAACTACCGAACATATAACGCGCAGGAAGAAGAAGGAGAAGAAGAAGAGGGGAAAAAGAAGAAGGTGTTCCAACAATTATAAAAAAACAACTATAATAAAAAAACAAAAATAAAAAAAAGAAAAAAAAAAAGCTATAGCCCTCTCCACGACAAACAAAACAAAAAAGAAAAAAGCAACAAGCTACGACCATCACCCTCACAAGAACTAGCACCAACCAAAAAAACACACAACAAGAACCACCCGCGCATACGGGCCCGTCCCCCCACACGCCCCCCCCCCCCCCCCCCCCCCGCCCACCCCAATTCGTTGTTTTAACAAACTTCATATAGCCTAGTTTAAAAAGCATGTTCTCTCCCCGTTATTCGACGTTTGTTTCCTCCTTTCTCCATTTATATCTCCTCCGCAAATTCAGAAAAGGCAAGCAGCCAGCTGCAGTAAAATGCAGGCAGCATAAAGTCGAAAAGGTTGGAGCAGAGATTCTAGCGGGAGAAACGAGACAGCTTCCAACAGCTCACAACCGCATCCAAAGCCAAATGCTAAAATCCTCCAACAACAGAAAAAGATCCGAAAGACTTGCACATTCACGCAACAAAGAAGGCAGTGCAGAGGACTCTGTCAAACAGAAGACAGGAAAAAAATGGGAGAGGAAAACGTTGCTATACATGAGCAAAAAAAGTGAGGGATATCAGTCCCTGTCCGCCTTGGTGACGATGTTGAGCAGGCTATCCGGCAGCTGGCTTCGGTCCCAGGCAGTGGCGTAGTTGGAGACCTGAGCATTTTGTCCTGGTCTAATGGGGTTTTCCTTGTTTCAGCCAGGAAAAGGAACCTCGGCGAGGAGGCTGGCGTAGAGTCGCTGCAGCGGCACCAGTGGCCAGTCTCGAGTCTTCGCTACCGCCGCGTTTAGCACCTAGCACTCATCTGCTTTAGCTTTCAACGGAAGGAAGGTCAAGTCTAGAGATCTTTCTTGAGCAATTGCTTGAAATAGCCTTCTACAAACCATTTTCAGACGATCTTGGCAGATGATGAGTTTCTCTGGCTCCGGCAACTCTTGAGGACTGCCCGCCGTCAGCCTCATTTCGCCCTCCTCAAAAGTCCAATCTCACCTCCCAACTTCTGGGTCAATGAAGACGGTGCTGACTTTCTGAGAGACGCTGGAAGAGGAGGCGGAGGCCTTCTGGGGCGAGTTGTTCTGTGAGCTGCTGGTGCTGCTGGCCAGTCGTTGGCTCTTGTACTTCTGCAGATGGCCCACAGGTCCTCTGGGAGAATGGAGGGTGGTGGGGGAAGGGAGAACTTTGAGGATGGCATTGGAGTGTCGGGAGAGGACTTTGCGGTTGTCGTTGCTGGGCCGGCGGCGCTTGGGCAGGCAGAAGGGATTCCGACCTGCGAATCGACGCTTCTTGGCCAGATGGCGAGCTGCAAAGCCTTAGCTTTTTTGGCCAAATGTTGCTGCTTCTGGCTCAGTTGACCTGCTGGGGCGTCAGAATCAGCGACGGCTTCCTCCACTCCAGTCGCATCTTCTTCAAGGCTAGCGCTGGCTTGGCTCCTTCCTTGCTCTCCTTGCAATTTTGTCTCTTTAGCCGAATACATGACAAAGACAATAAGCCAAAGCCCTTGATCGATTAGAGACCCAACAAAACACAGCGATAGCAACGCTTCCCTGAAACATCAAGAGGAGGGTGAGAAGGGAACCTAAAGGGGAAGCAATGGGAAGCTGGGGCTCTTTGGGGGAGGAGGCGATGGGGTTGGGGCGGGGCGTGGAAATGCCGCGGAGGCCGGATCCAAAAACGTCCTCCAGCCGCACCTCCGACGCTGGCCCTTGGCTGCGCGTGGAGTAGCGCGGCTCATCCGCCTGACAATTCTTTTGCTCATCAATTTATTCACATCCAGAATTCTTTTTCTATCCACCAACTTGGAGACAAAGTTCATTTTATTGAAATTTAGAAATAAATATATTTTTGAATGAGATGAATAGAAAGCGAAACCAGGGCGGAGTTGACGAGTTCAGGGCGGGTGTTGTTAGCGATGAACTTGGGCGCGGGTGTGGGTGCCTCTCCACGGCGCTTGAGAGATTCTAGGACCTGAAGAAAGTGAGAGTGAGAATGAAGAAGGATGGGTGAAGGGAGGACGTCTTTGAGGCGGCGCTCGAACTCAGGGTCCAAATCATCGTCGATGATAGCGTAGGCTGTGTCCCGCAGGGCGCAGGCTCGGTGCCGAATCGACTTGTCTGCAAATCTCTTTCCATTACTCTTCGAAGACGAAAAACCTGCGATAATGGAATGACATTGATGTTTTGTTGATAATAATATTAATGATAAGGAATAAGTTGCATGCTTCTGTTTTGCTCGAGGTTAATTGGGTAGATGCTGGGATAAAAGGGTTAGTTGGTAACCCTTGAGAGCGGCATTGAGAGCTTTGTTGCTCCCACTCCCTTCTTTCGCTAAGCCTAGATGCCAGTGACAAATCTCCAGCTAGTCCAGAGAAGAAGGCTGATCATTTTGAGGAATAGAAAAAGTTAAGACAAACGTATGAGCTCGACGTCCGGGTTGTACTCGAGTGCGTTGCGGGTGATGAGGTCAATGTCGGCCAGGAAGTCTGGGATGGAGGGGTAGCAGTGCATGTCGATCTTCTCCATCATACGGCCCAGATCCATCGGCTCCTTTATCACCTGCACCCATTCTCTATGTTTCCAAATTCTGTTCGTTCAAGTTATCGCACTGCTCATCAATACACTTGGAGATTTCTATTGATTTACCTCGTAATAGTCAGGCGCCTCCTCCATGTCCACAGGCTTGGTGAAGATAGCAAAGCGCTTGTCCCGCAGCAGCCTTCATGGATCTATCATTTCTCACCAACCTATTGGAGCCAGACATCCAATTCACCTATTGAGGACATCTCGGAAGAAGGCGCGCAGCTCTCGGAACGTTCCCTCCTCCACCTTCCGCAGGGCCTTCAGCTCCGCCTCGGAGAGCTGGCGCAGCTTCTCCTCCTCCGTCGCCCGCGGCACCACTGCCAGCTCCGGATAGGACATCGCTGAAAACCCTCTTTCTCACCCTCACCCTCCATCCTCAAAGCATCGGGCCAAGTTCAACTCTGGGTAGGCAGCGGCTCCTTGACAGCCTCCACTAGAATGAGCTGGGCAAAGAAGGCCCGTCGCTGGCTGTCCGAGGGGAGACCCAACTCCAGGCATTCGCTGCGGCGGAACAGACCTTTGATCTCCGGCTCTAGGTCTGTCAAGGGCCTGGAAGAGGGCGGGGATGATGGAGGAGATGAGGGGAGAGGGGCAGATGAGGGGTACTCGTGGGCGGTGACGAGAAGGAGGATGGAGGTGAGGGCGTCCCAGGAGTCCAGGGCGGCAGTGAGGGTGTGCCAGACGGTGACTGGCACCACGCGCCGCCATTCCTCCACCGCCGGCAGGAACACTATCGTTGGCCCTGTCAATCCTGCCTGCTCCAATTCCTCCTATGACCTTCTTGCCCGAGGCATCTAGTCCAGGCCAGGGTAAGCTAAGCCTAGGAGAGGGTGTGGGTAAAGCAGTACCAGTGGAGCCGGCGCGAGCGGCGCTTTTGAGGATGCCGGCGACGGCCTCCTCCGGACTCCGGCTGCTGGACTCTGCGTAGATGTTCGGGATGGCCAGGGAGTGCACCTGCAAAAAACAGTTTTAGGGTCTGGGAAGAGGGCAGGGAAAAAACTTGTAGATGGTCCATGGCATGGAGGAGGGCAGGCGCCAAGTGTGAAGTCTGTCCGTATTCCCCCGAAGCCGCCGAAATCAGCACTCGCCCACTCTGAATCCCAGTTTAAATGCCATTGACATTGTCCAAAATCATCATTGAAAATGAAGAAGAAGCAGAGTGGGAAAAACCATGAAACATGATAGATGAGCGTTGAGATGGATGCTTGAGAATTGAATGGTGAATGGATGGGGATAGAAAACCTGAACAGCCTTGCGTCGCTGCAGAGCTGCGAGGACCTTGGCGTAGCCCTGGGAATCGGTGGGGGCAGTCAAGGAGGATGCCGGAGGCTCTGGCAGATAGCCGCTGGGCACGAACTTGTCCACAATTTCTTGGTACACAGGCCCCAGCAGAGGCCCCATACAGCCAGCTATCGGCTTCGTTTGAATGTCGAAATTTCTCCTAGATTATACATTTCCAATTGCCTGACTGAATAAATTGAAATCGAGAACATCGAGTGCAATCGAGAACAAGGATTGAACTAGGAGTAAAGAATCAAACTTGAGACATAAACTATATGAGTAGCATGTAACCTGGAAGCCGGAGTGAGATTGCGCAGGGCCACTTCAAAGTCCTCGAGGCTGACACAAATCTGCTCCACATCCAGCACCAGCTTCTCCTCGCTCACGTAGATCTGCAAACCCCACCCTTCTCTTTCACCTCCATCCTGAGCCCCTACAACCAAAGTAGCCGCAAACCTGGGGATAGCGATGGCGCAGGCTGACCAGGGCGGCCTCAGTGCAGACCCCTTTCAGATCCGCGCCGCAGTAGCCCACCGTTCGCTGCGCCAGCTCGTCCAACAGCTCGGGCTCTGGTAAGTGGGGGAGGGGATTGGAGAGGGAGGGGTAGAGGAGAGGAAAGGAGACTGAGAGGCGGTGCCCATTGGCGGGTGTTGATGGCGAGGATCTCGCGGCGGGCGTTGCGGTCGGGGAGGCTGAAGCGCAGCTCACGGTCGAAGCGACCCGGTCGCCTGTGTTCCACTCCCACTGCTTGCTGACGGACAATGTGAGGGAGAATGGAGAGAGGGAATTGATGCGTTAGATACATTTAGGGGAATGGGAAAGGCAGACCGAAGGGCGGGATCGAGGGCGTCCAGACGATTGGTGGCGCCGATGACTACGATTTCGCCGCGTCCATCCAGGCCGTCCATCAGCGCCAGCAGTGTTGACACGATACCTGACAGGCTGATGTTTCGTATTTATTCTATGAAAAGACCAGCATACTTTCGACTGATCGTAGTGCATTGGTATATCATAGTATTTGAGTTAATCCAGACTTACTGGAGTGTATTTGATCCTGTCGTGAGCTGCGGACGGGTGCGATGCCGTCGAGTTCATCGAAGAAGATGATTGAAGGCCGCATGGTGTGGGCCTGATCAAAGAGCAGTCTTAGTTGGCGCTCCGATTCGCCCACCCACTTGGACAGACAGTCGGCTCCCTTCCGCATGAAAAAGGAGACCTCAAATCCTCTTCTTCAGCTTCAGTGCCTAGCAAGAGAGACAGAGAGAGACTTTCTTGTCGCCCTTGGAGCACTCGTTGGCAAGGGCGCGGGCAACAAGGGTCTTCCCGGTCCCCGGCTCCCCGTAGAAGATGACGCCGCGCGGGGGCGTCATCTTGAACTTGGCGAAGACCTCCGGGTAGACCATCGGGAAGATCACCATCTCCTTCAGCGCTGCAAATCATTTAGGCTTCCAAATTGTCCAGTTGCTTTGGCAGGAATATGGTTCGCAGGTGGTACCTTGAATATGGTTGGCCAGGCCGCCCACAGAGTCGAATTTGATGCTGCGATCGATCTCCATCGGGTCCACATCCGTACAGCTGCCGCCTACCGCTCTGCATGTAAATCCACCTCAGTCATCGTTTAATAAAAGCGACCGTTTCTACCTTGCTCGATCCTTGAGTACACCCACTCGCGCCTCCTTGGGGTCCAGGTTGGAGGGCAGGAACTTTTCCCTGGCCCTTTCCAGACTCTTCGCCTTCCGCCGCTCAAAACGCGCATCATCATCTCCTCCTTCCAGACCTGCACAACCACTCATTCCTCAAAACCCTTGAGGTGTCCCAAAAATAGAGCAGACTGTCATCAGAGCTGGTGGAGCTGGAGCGTCGGTCGTGGGATCGGCCGGAGGTCATGCGTCGGCGATCGCGACGCCGATGAGCCGGAGACAAGAAGGCCACCTGGACAATTCGATGGGTTCAAGAGCTGGGGAAGGATGAAGAAGGGTTGGTTGGATGCCTTGTTGCGACTGGAGCGGCGAGAGGCGGAGGGCGGCGTCGCCTCGCGCTTCGGTTTCGGATCCGGCAGGTTCACCTTGAAGCGGTCTACCGCCTGCCGATTCTCCCTGCATCATCACTTTACCGTTTTGTCGCTCGTCAATCGCCATCACGTAGGAGATAAGCAAATCTATAGGGTCTTTGAAACAGCAGAGAACGGGGTAACCGGAATGAGTAGCGACTGCGGCCGGCCTCCTCAGGCTCGCTTTCGCTGGAGCTCTCCTCCACCGCTCCGCCGCCCGCATCCTGAAGGGAAGGAAAGGGATTGATGGATTGATGGCCTAGGCAGGTAGGAGGGGACATTTTGGCCAGGAGGGGCTGCTTTGCGACTGCGGAGGACGCGACGCCCTGGCTCTCCCCCCTCCGCGGCCAAGCCCAGGTTGGAGTCCTCGTCGTCTGGGCTGCAATGCCCCTTTGCTTCGAAGGGAGCGATGAGGGTAGATGATCTGTGACTTTGGGGGCGGTGCAGAGGAGGCGGAAGAGTAGCGATGCTTGCGGGTGATGCGCTTCTCGATGTGGATCTCCTCCTCGTGGTCCGTCTCCAGCACCCCGCCGCCCACGCCCGCCTCATGGTTGGAGTCTGTCAATTGGGCCCGTAAACATTTTTGAGTGTCATTGATTTTCTGCCCTCTTTTGATGTCTTTCAGCAATACAAATGACAGTTGCTTTAGATCTCCTCTTTTCAATCCATTCTGAAGGCAATTCAATCCATTCCAATCAGGCGAAAGAGGCAACTTTCAGAGTCGATGCGGTTGCGAAACTTGCCGGAGGAGCGACGGGTGCGGGAGGAGGAGGAGCTCTCAGGGACCGCATCTCGGCTCTCCTGCAGAAAGGGAGGAGCTGTGAAGAGGAGAAGAGAGGAGCAAAGTGAAGAAACCTCATCGTCATCGTCCAGGAATCCGGATCGATTGGCAATTCGGGCTGAGATGCGTCGCTCTGAGCCGAAGTCGAGGCGGCGCTGAGCCTCGGTCATGAGGTACTCGAAGTGCGGCGACGACACCAGCTTCGCGATGTCCATCGTCTCGTGCCTGCCAATCCCCCCTTCTTCCTCCTTCAGCTCTCAACAACACCAGTGCTAGTTTGGCCCTGCAGCAGTGCCAGGCCTGAGGAATGAGAGAGACTGAGTAGACAGGGGCGGAGCCAGACAGTCGACTGCCCGCCCAGAAGTCAAAACAAGCCCTGGCCCAAGGAATGTTTAGAGCAAGGGGGCCAACTTGAGCTTCCGCTCACGACTGGAGCGTCGTGGCGTGGGCTTCGGCATCCTGGCCCGCTTTCAGATTAGGCTGGCGGCTGCAGATTGATTAGCAGATGAGGCCTGAAGAGAGGGGATTGGGGGATGAGAGAGGCGCGGGCCAGCACGCCTTTTCCCGCCTCACAGCACGCAGGGCCCCCAACGTGCGCGCCCTACATACTCAAGGACAGCCTGCTGGCAATCTGCGCAGTTGGAAGGCAGCTCAGCGTTTATACCGCAATTGGCTGGGGAAGATATTTTGCCGGAAGTGTGATTCGAAAAATTCAAATTTTCTTTTCTATTCAAGTTAGAAAATCAGCTGGTTTCTGTTTGAAAAGTTTCCGGAAAACTAAAAGCTCTGAAAAACAAATAAGAAACTGCGCAATTATGCCCAATTGGCAGCAAAGGACAGAGATAGGAGTGATGCAGTGCCACTGCACTTCATGCCGGGGAGATGAGTGTCCTCAGCAAGTTGGCCGACACCACTCTCGGCCTCAAACGCGTCCCCCTCCCTCCTTCTCTGCCAATTGATGCACCCTCCAGAAGATTTGAGGTGCCCTACAACTGCTACGAAACTGCTCACACCTGGACCCCATCCTGCAAAGTCGCCGCCTGGGATGTCGGCAAAGCCGCCGCCTTCTTCTCCCTTCGCGTCTACACACTCCTTTACACTGCTCTCTTCTTTACACCCTCTTATGCTTATGCGCCTCAGTCATTTGATGGCTTACAGTTGAGCATAGCGGCCCGAAGGCCGCGCAAGTTGCGCGACGTTCGATGGCTGCGCCTGCTCAGAGACATTCTGCAGTCCACGCTCTTCCTCACCACCAACGCCTACCTATACATCGCCGTCCTCTGCGTTCTCAGGTTCTCTACCTATTTCAAGGCCTGAGTCTAGCCAATTGGGCTCATTTTGCAGGAGAGGAGTGGGCTTCTTCGTCTGGCCGATGGCTGGGGGACTGAATGCCTTGGTGGCTTGCTTCACGGCCATTCTGCTGGAAAGGAAAGCTCGGAGGCCGGCGCTGGCACTCTATTTCGCCAATCTGGTGAGAACGAGGCTGGGTGAGTGGGAGATGGAAATGAGCTGAGGGGTTGGCAGGCCTCTGAGGTAGCCTTCCGAATGGGTGCGGACTTTGGGGTTTGGCCCAGTCTGCCCAAGGGCCAGGTGCTGCTTTTCAGCGCGGCGATGGCCGGCTTCTCGCATCTACTTGAGAAGGAAGAGCTGGACCCCGAGGATGCCTATCTTATCAGGTGAACTGAAGTGCTTGATGTTTCAGCAGTTTTTTAAATCTATGGTGACATTATCAATGATGATTATAGATCGAAAAGGAATTTGAGATTAGGATATGGTGAGGAAATGGGGGCCCTATCAGCATTGGGTCTTGCAACTTGTGCCCCGGTGCTGGCCAGATTTCGCTCGCGCCTCCAATCTTTGGGGCCACGGCCACATCCAACCTGCACTCACCAACATTCCTGCCTCTACCAAGCCGCCAAGGTTCCCTCTCACCCACTGCCCTGTCATTAGCCGCCAAAGAACGGCTCGTTTCAGTTATCCGGGCGCAATTTCCTGCTCGGCTCCGGCCTAAGCCTTGCACTATCTCTGCTGAAAGCCCTGCCATGGCTGCTCAGAAGAAGGCTGCCTCCCCGACCGAGCGGTCTCCTAGGCATTCCCACATTCCTGGCTGGCTTGGCTGGCCTAAAATCGGTGCCTGCAGTTGTCTCACCCTGGATAGATTAGCGCTACTAGAAAGGTTGAAGTTGGCAAGCTGCCTGTTGCTGCACTGGCTGGGTAGACGAGCTCGCGGGAGGGCAACAATTGCTGGATTCCTGTCCGGGCTGAGTCTGCTGGCCTACCCCAACATCACCATCGCCATGTACGCCATTTGGAAGCTCATTGAGGTGCCATGACCCCTAGGATATGTTATGGAAGTAAATGAGAGAGAAAGAATTATTTAGGTGCTGTACTTCAAAGGAGTGCGTGAGGGAAGGCTGCCGTACTGGAGGCACGGCGATACGGCGCTCTACACGCTTGCCACCAGTTTCGTTCTTTTTGCGGTTCCCACTTTCAGAATTTTCTTCAATAAGCTCCATGTCTTGATTTTGTGATAATCTCAGGCTGCCTTGTGCCCTCACAATATACGCAAAGGCTACTGGGGCTTCATCAACGGCCTCACCGGAGGCCAGTATGCCAACATTTTCGCCAGCATATTTGGCCCCAAAGAAGACCTAATTGGTTGCAGTTTTTCGGAAGTTAATCGAAGATTATTCAACGATTTTGGCTTTGATTCGGATCGCCTCTTCAGAGGCCAACCACTGCCAGCCGTTGATCCTGCCTTCACCACCGCCCCTCCTCATCTGCTCGGCCTTAGATCGCTCTGATCCACTTGCCCATGTGCCTTCACCTACCTCTCGCTTTTCAATGAAGATTATTCAACGATTTTGGCTTTGATTCGGATCGCCTCTTCAGAGGCCAACCACTGCCAGCCGTTGATCCTGCCTTCACCACCGCCCCTCCTCATCTGCTCGGCCTTAGATCGCTCTGATCCACTTGCCCATGTGCCTTCACCTACCTCTCGCTTTTCAATGAAGATTATTCAACGATTTTGGCTTTGATTCGGATCGCCTCTTCAGAGGCCAACCACTGCCAGCCGTTGATCCTGCCTTCACCACCGCCCCTCCTCATCTGCTCGGCCTTAGATCGCTCTGATCCACTTGCCCATGTGCCTTCACCTACCTCTCGCTTTTCAATGAAGATTATTCAACGATTTTGGCTTTGATTCGGATCGCCTCTTCAGAGGCCAACCACTGCCAGCCGTTGATCCTGCCTTCACCACCGCCCCTCCTCATCTGCTCGGCCTTAGATCGCTCTGATCCACTTGCCCATGTGCCTTCACCTACCTCTCGCTTTTCAATGAAGATTATTCAACGATTTTGGCTTTGATTCGGATCGCCTCTTCAGAGGCCAACCACTGCCAGCCGTTGATCCTGCCTTCACCACCGCCCCTCCTCATCTGCTCGGCCTTAGATCGCTCTGATCCACTTGCCCATGTACCTTCAACTACCTCTCGCTTTCCAATGAAGAGCAGTAAATTGGGAACTCTTGTCATCGTCAAATTGACAACTGGCAAACCTGACCACCTAGTTCAGAAACGCTGAAACATCAGTCTAGCCCGCGAGCAAAAAATGAAAAAGCAAGCATGGAAGCCTACTTTGACGCGTGCATCGGTTTGCTGAATGAATTCGCAGCACTGCACCAGCACCGTGTGGTGGACATATTCAGCCAGGACATTCTCTCCTCCATGCCAGCAGAGGTTTTCCCTCCTTTCCTTCCCACATTTCCCACATTACTGAAGACAAGGGAATGCAGTGGCTGAACTACGTCCTAAATGATGAAGAGCTAGCGAGCCTACCTACGGCTGAAGCTGCAAAGAATACTAAATTCCCCCATTCATTGCGCCAATTCCTAGTCCGATGTGCTCAGCTCAATCAGTTCGCGCAAAAGCCGTCCACTAGCTGCGGTTTGATTGGCTTTTGAATTGAAATAGCAGCAGTGGGCGTTTTTGAGGGGCTTCCGGGTGTGGGAAAGAGATATGGGGGAGAGAATTGAAAAGGAAGCTGCCTGCAAGCTCATGGAAAGGCATTGGAACGTTGGTGTTTTGCGTTGTTCTTCGGCACAAAGGATCAGTATTGTTTGTAGGAAGAAGAAGCATGAGCTGGAGAGGCTTCTTCCACAAGTAAAGGAGATTATAGCAGCACAGAACGTTCAACTCATCATTGACATCGGCTGTGGAGTGGTTAGATTCAGAATTTTTTTATTAAGTTTAGCATTTAGTCGTTCAGGCCATTAACGAAGAATTCTCAGTTTCACTGAATTTCATTTTTTGCTTGTTCAAGTTTAAGTAAGTATCAAGTTTAAGTAAGCATATCAATTAAAACAAATTTGCAAAAACTTTTTTATTGAATAAATATGAGCAAATTTAAATTCAAATTTATTTTTTGTTTAGGACGAAAAGTTTAGGTTTTTAAAAATATGCTTTTATCTAAAGAAGTTAGACAGTTTTGTGTTGGTCCTCAATTCCGAACACACTATAGCCAGATTTTAGCATGCATTACCTGGAACACCTAGTATCGTCATTCAATATCGTATCGTGATTCTTAATATGTAGCTGAAACATCAAACAGCGATAATTTGAATTTTCGATTTCCCTCAGGGCCACTTGTCGCGTTTGCTGGCCGAAAGCAGCGAATGCGCCGTCCTGGGCCTCGACTGTGATCTGCAGCTTCTTACCAGCGCCAAGGCCAGAAACGCTGACCTAAAACCTCACCTAAGCTGGCTCCATCATCGCTTCTCCGACAACGCATCTACTCAAGCTCTTCTCAGCCACCACTGCGCCCAATACCAGGCTTCATTTCATTTTCAACACTCCCTCTTTATACTCCATGAGAATGTCGGGAATTGAAGTCAGTGCTGCTGGTTTCACTGCACGGTTGCGGCGACCTGCAGCCAGCTCTGATGCGCCAGGTCGGAAGGCTGCGGAAACGTCAGCCTTGCATCAGCCTTCTTTCCCTGCCCTGCTGCTATCACAAAATGTCTCCGGCTCAAGGTTCCATTTCTGCTTCAGCCAGTTAGGCATCCTTTTGAATCAGCAATAAAAAAGCCCCTTGTCAAGAATCAATAGCTACTGTGACTAATTTTGAGGGGGGTGCGGCTTTGACAACTTCCCGCTGAGCGAATGTCTGAAGTCCGTGATGGCAGAAAACCCGCTTAGCATCGCCCGTCCCTCTCTTCGTCTGGCATCTCAGGAGACGACAGCTAGGTGGACTGCGCAGTCCCCGAGCCAGCATCACATTCACGCCCGCTTTGTGGCCTTCAGAGGTTCTGCTTCGCTCCAGAACTAAGGCCACCTGGTAGTGAAAGGGATCCAGGAATCCTCCAGTGTCTCCAGCCAGAAGTGGAGGCTGACAGAAGACTCCTGGGGAGTGCAATCCAGCAGTCTGCTCCCTGGCCGTTGGAGAAAGCGGCACAGGACGTCTGCCACCAGCTCCTACCGGAAAATAAGAGAGCGAGATTCCTCCAACTCTTCCAAGATCAGGCCGCTAACATTCCTCCCATCGAGCTATTTACGGTAATCCACGTTTGGTTTTATTCATTTATTGCTTGTTTTGAATTA